>APFE030611589.1:0-32995 GCA_000404065.3 Pinus taeda | reverse complement strand
TCTCTGAGGGTTTTAACCACGTCAAAATACTGGTGTATTGATCTGTGATCTTTTTGTGAGCGGTGTCCTTCTGGTGTTCTGTCTGAGGAACTTACCCTGTAAATTCCTACATATATATGTTTTTCTTTAAAATATGAATACTTTTGGTGTTTTTGGTAAACTGGTTTTTCTTCCGGTTTTTACCAGTTCCGACTGGTTCCAGGTCCACAAGGTTTTTTGGTTCGATCACCATTTCAGTTCTGATAACATTGCTTTATCTATCAAAGAAGAAATTTATT
This sequence comes from Pinus taeda, assembly GCA_000404065.3. Lineage (NCBI taxonomy): Eukaryota > Viridiplantae > Streptophyta > Pinopsida > Pinales > Pinaceae > Pinus > Pinus taeda. Next base: position 32,717 of record APFE030611589.1, on the reverse strand, counting down.
TTCATGTATATTAGGTGTTTTAGGCCTCCTCCACCAAGTCGGCCTAATCAGGGGGCAGAATCCACTATATAAAGGCAGCTACTCGACCTCATTTGGAACATATCTCAAGCAAGTTCGATCTGCAGTAGCTAGAGGGAGAAAAGAGAGCGAAAACCCTAAGAAAGAAAAGGAAAACCTAGCGAAGGAGAAGGGAGTATATTTCAAGCAAAAGAAGTCGAATTTTCTCTCTTTTGACTCACATGTGTGAAATTTTGAAGTTGCTGGGGAGGCCAAAATTTCAGATCTGCAGTAGGGTCAAATTTCTGGAAGCTGCGGGGCCGAAATTCTGGGTTGTTACTGGGATGAAGCTAATAGACAAGAGGAGACTATACTGAAGTTTGCATAATCATCTTGGAATGCTAACTTGGTGGAGGAAGAAGGTCTTTTGGTTTGGTCAAAGGTCTTGGTCTATCTGAATTTGATTTACTAGTGGAAGAGTTTGACTGGGTTTTCCCTATAGAGGGGTTTTAGCCCTAGATGAGTGCCTATATCTTGTGTTGTTGATCTTCATGTTTTGACTTGATGATTGCTTGATGAAAAGAAGATAAAAGAAGAACATAAAGAAAATATAATAAGACTACAAGAATATCACAAGTAATTATCAATGTAAGAATATCTTTCTGCCTTTCTGACTTTCTAACACCTAGTATTGCTCATCCTAAAGCTATAAACCAGTAGGGGATAGCCCATGGGACTAGGGTTGGGGATTAACCCCCCAATTAAGGTAAGGGAACAAGACTACAGTCAAAAACCTTCCTCCTTCCAAGTCACCAAATAATCCATACCCAAGTGTGTCCAAGAAAAACAAGCATAAACACTCGATTGCATAATAAACAATCATACCTTTAGGATTGGATGGCCCACCTTCAAACATACGATCTCGACAAATGAGTGAGGGGACATATCACTGGCTCAGGAAGCGGAGATATCTGGCACGATATCGGCTACACTAGTGGATGTCAGGGTTTGTTGGCTGTCAGCTGAAGACAAATCTAGGAGAAAATTTCTCCTATGGGGTCACCCACTAGTGGTGGGTAACATAGCCATCATGATCTCATCCAAGCTAACAGGAGCACTCCAACAAAGGGAAGAATACCAAGAAAACACCCAGATGAGGTCAAGCAACCACTTAGTAAGTTACCTCCAATGTGAAAATTTGTCATGGACCATCTCCCATGTGCAAATCCACCTCAAACTATATAGGGGATTACCATACACCATGTACACCAAATCTCATGAAACAGCACCAAACATGGTGTAAACACTTTTGGAGTAACCCAAAGGGCTAACGCTTTACTGCAGACTGAAACTTTAGAAATTTCTAGATCAAAGGCAATTAATGCAACTTAAGAAATTTCACTGCTTTCCTCAAGGTTTCCCAGATCTTTACCCTACGTATTTTCAGCATTGAGAATGTTATGAAATATGATAAAAACAGCAGCAACAGAAGGCAATATATCACCTTTTAACAACCCCAATCAACAAGGCAATCCAAAAGATAAGATATCAATAATGTGTCAACAAGTTTTAGCCCTCTAACGCAATATTATCATATGCATTAACCAGAACTGAAAATCACTTTATGAGAACATAAATTACAGCAGTACAACTACCCTATCTTCTTCAAGATTAATGCACCCTTAACATTTTCAGCTTTAACTTATGCAAATCAGCAACACATATAAATGCTGGAAATTACCAAACCATGAAGATAAAGATAGTTGAAAATTGCATCTGGTATAAGACAATTTTAGACTGTTAAAACTTCATATGTAAATAGAGATAATGTTCATGTACATAACATAGCCTCATCCCAAGGCTAGTACCTCTAGCTCTCCAAAACCCTATATAGGAAAAACCAAAAAACCCCTAGCTCCACCAAAGATACTCCACAAGCTTGAATCAAAACTGACAAGCCTCCTTGGCAAGACATCTCTTCTACACTTCAACAAGCACAACCTCGATTTCACTAACAAAACCCTAGTTCCAATGTCTTCAAGTATGAAACCCTAACCTACTAATCAAGATGCTCCAAAAACTCCCAAAAGCCCTATCACCTCCAAGACAAGAGAGTTAACATACAAAGATGAAGTACAAAGAATTAGAGAGAGACTACTGCGCTCTTCTCCTCAAATCTCTAACACAAGACAATGAAGTGATAATTCACAATGAGATCATTCCAATGTCTAGCTCACAAGAACAAACCTAGGCATCTCACAAGAGCAAGCTCCCAACAAAGACATCCTATCTAGACTTCATAACTTCTAGGGTTTCCTCATGAATCCTAGCACTTGAATTCAACAAGACAAATACAAAGAAAACAATGCAATGATGATAATAGGGCTCTCTCCTTCCTCTATATATATGAGAGGAAGCCAACAATACAAGTGTGGACCTAAAACCTTACAAGCAACCTACTACAAAAACTTGTAGGCTCACACATGTAAAGCTCTACACTCCAAAGTCCAAGGACAAGCTCCAAGGTGGTCATATGCCTCAAATGCAAAGGTGTTCCATGAGATGTTTCTAATGCTCCTACAATTCTCCGAAGCACTCAAACACTCCTCCTAAGCCATGTGGTCCACAAAATCCACTCCACCTGCATGAACACTCTCACAACACAACCATCCCCAAATTAACTCCATGCCTCCATGCAAGCATCCAAGCAACCCAATGTTGTCTAGGGCTCAACACTCTCCCTCCAGAATACCAAACAACATGGGGCCACTTGGATGCATGGGGTAGCTTGGATGCTTGCCAAAATGACAAACACTCCTCCAATGTAGGGTGCCCTTTCAAGCAACCAGCCAATATATATGTGGCTGACATAAAGAATGTCCCAAGCTATCTAAAAATCTCCAATTCTCCAAGAAAGGATGTCATGCAAACATCCTACTAAGGTCAAGCAACCATTAAGTAAACCACTTCCAATGTGCAAATACATCATAGATCATCCAAGGACTAATCATACACCATGCACCCCAAATCTCATGAAGCGCATGCCAAAGATGGTGTAAACATTTTCAGAGTAACCCCAAAAGTTCACAAAACCATGTGAATTGACCATTTAACAAGGTGTTATGGGGCTGGCCCATGTAGTTACAAGCAAAAATGCTTGTAACCATGGGTTCAACTCCTATCATTGTTGTTATGACCTAGAATGGTACAAGATTGAGTAAACAAAGAAGAGGCCTCCTATAGAAAGATCATGAAGCATTCACGCAGCAATAAAGAAGATCCAAATTCAAAATAAGCATCCCTCATCTAAACTCAATCCGCCCAATAATCACATGTGCCATTTCTTTGGCACAATTGAGGCTTTGTGTGATAGGCATCATGGCAAACATTCATATACTATTGTTGAATTGATGGTGTGCATGCACAAGAGCAAGCTACAGGCATTTGTAATAGGGTTACTCTCACAAATAGCCTATTCCTCAACTTACAATAGGAATGAGAACTTAGAATACATTGTTTACATTAATAGTACATGTCGTCTTCTTGTTTGGAAAGACTGAGAGTATAGGGAAAGTCCTTCTAAGAAATGGGACAATTTACAGATGATGATGTCGGTGGAGGATGACATCCAATTAGGTGGCTTTGTGGAGCTACCTAAAGCTATGAATCCAATAGGTGAAAGACAACTTGAGAGTGACAAATTAAAAATTAGTGACCAATCATATGACTTGTGGGTGAATGCTATTAAGCATGTTTCATAGTTATCCATAAATCTAAAATCATAACACAAGTGTTGAAGTTTGAATCATTGAATCTGAAATTTTGAAAGTGAATTCATGAATGTCAAACTAGAATTGTAATCACAACGTTGTGGTTATCATAGCTAATAGTGATCTACAATTTAATTTTAATTTACATTCTACGTTCGTTCTGTATTTTATCATATTCCAATTTTAGCCTTTTAAACATTTAAATGTTTTATGGAGAGAGAGAGAGAGGGAGAAAGAGAGAGAGATAAGTGATGCACCCTGCCCACACCATGCACCTTAGATACCTAGTCATTTTCTATTTGTTTTTTGTATCCAAAAGATTTCTCTTAATATGATCTACTGCAATTTGTAACAGAAGCACAAATTATGTTTCCTTCCATAAATTGATAGAGCAGAATGTTCTTACCTACAGCACTTTTCTCTGGAAGAGGTGGAATAAAAATCCCCTTGTTCTTTTCTGCCAGTCGCTCATGCAACCAGACAAAATCACTGTATCGCCTAATAACAATCTTCTCTGGACCTCGATATTCAGGCATGTTTGTCTGCTTAAATGCAAGTCCCAAAACATCAGTAGAAGCACTGCATAAGGATAATAATATTTTGCTAATTATCAGACAGTTTACCATATACTTAGGCTTCACAACCACTTAAATATTGAAAAAACAAACAATAATAATTTATTAAGTCTATTTATGGAAGCTGATTTTAAAACTAGATATACATCCCAATCTTTTCAATACCATTAACAGGTGTGCTTATTGTAGGTTCCTTTATTTATTACCACCAAATGATAAAACTTAGTAACTAAATATCGCACACTGACCCAACAAGCAATATGGTAAAACACAATATAAGGGCTTTTCATTTCACCTCAAATGACAAACGAATGAATCCATTAAATGCAATCTAGTTTAATCTATATATTCATCCAGAAGCAATATACATTCAAATGCAATAAATTATAATGCTTACTGGAAGTTAAAAATTTGAGAAAATATATTTCGAGAATACAACCACTTGCAAATAAGGTAGTAACAAATGATTGGAGCTAAAGCTGAGAGTTTTTACTCCCTCACTTCAGAAGGTGAGCTAGCTATGTGGTTGGGAGATGATAAGAAAAACAGAGACACCATAACTGAAGCTGACATCAGTCATGAAATATTCACAAAGCAAGTTTACAGAGGCATCATTTTGTTAGGATGGATTCTTGGAACTCTCTAATCATTATAATGGACAATCATCTCACCTGGTCAAAAAGGAAGGCATATCCCATATTTCTATGACATGTATTCACTCTGAAACAAATTTCTTTCCTTAACTCCAACGCATACGAAAATTTGGAAGCCCAAATTTCTACTGCAGCCACTGATTAAGTTCCTCCTATTTGTTGATTACTGAACAAATTATTTACTGCATCCTACAGCAAATACCAAAACTAATACACTGCAGCCTTCACCATTTAAAAATTATATGCGGAAACAAGAAACTGAGCAAGAAAGAAATACACAACACATTACACCGTTATTTGTATTATTAAGCAGCCGCTGAGGATTTGTATTATTAAGCAGTAGTTTTCTGAATACAATCTTTGGATGTGTTGTTGGCTATCCATTACAAAGAATATGACTGACAGAGAGATAAGCGAGATATACCTCACACTATCACTGGTGATCCTGACTGATCCAGTCACAGAATATCTAGTCCCTTGCTGCCTTTGCGTAGGCCCTGCATCACAGCTTATGGGGGCTGCGTCACTCCTGCTACTGATCGATTTGCCTCTGAGACTTCAATTTCTGCCCTCCCGGTCACACACCTTGGCTTCCAGCTTCAACTCGACCTCTCCAACAAAATACGGATCTCCTCACAAGCTTTGCGCTACTTTTGCGTTAGGCTATGTTGCCTAGCGCTACCTCTTCCGGATCTCTCTCTTCCTCCTTTGCGATGTATTCCCGGATCAAGAAATTCTCCAACCAAAACTATCCCTACCCCTCACTGCAAGAAATCTCCTCAATCAATTCTCTAAAAATTGTTGCGTTGCCCTCTCTGAGAAATTCGATCTCTTGATCTCTCTTCGATGTGTCTTCCAAACGCCCATCAAGCCTTCTCTTATAATCTTCTCGTTGAGAACTAACGGCCCAGATTAGATTCTAATCAATGGCTCAGATCATTTTGGCTTGATCCTCGGTCTTCTTCTAGAAGTTTCACCCACAAATTGATTAATACCCTTTAATTATTTTAATTTCCTAAGTTTAGACTTCGGCACCCATTAAAAATAATTAATTATTTTAATAAAATTGTATGTGGGTGGAATTTCCCAAAACAATTTTTGGGTATTGTGGAATACACGTGTCCAAACCTCCCTACCAATTTTTAGGCTTAAAACACATCCGATGCTACCAAAAATCAACACTCCCTCTTAGTGAGGAATGTGCTCTAGTAATGCAACCTACTAAAGCATCACCCTTCTCTGTAACATCTTCCTCTGCGTTGCTGATGTTTGACATCGCTACCCACCAACTATTGTGCAAATGTTGCATTTGTACTGTTGCTGACACGGCCACTACCAACACTGCATATGTACTGCAACCCTCATAAGTTCTACATCTGTGCTACTGCTGGCACTGCCACTGCCACTGCCACCACTGCATCTGCACTGCAACCTTCTCCAACTGTTGTTGCTACTACACTAGCAACAGAAAAGCATCCAAAATTACTCAATAGGTGTTCAGCGTGATGCATCTGTTGCTGGAGTTTTGGCTGTTGCTAGTCTATACACTGACCCTCTAAAGCCTCTGCATTGTTGTTGACTCTGCACTGTTGCCAACTATGCTCTGCGTTGCTCAGTCTATGGCACTCCTAGCCACTACCACTGTCACTCTGGCACTCCTCTACACCAACTAATACTGGTTCATCCTGCTACATCTGATCTGGGCTCCCGTAGCAAGGTATTGATCCAAGAGGTGGACTCCTCAGGGATCCTGCCCATCCGCAGTTCTTTTGAACTACAGTTCTAGATCACCCCACCTCTCCCCTGGAGGTATCTAGGCAACCATGGCAAATTCTTCCTTCCACTGTCAAAATTGTGCAAAAATCCGGCCAAACAACAGCCAGAAAACTCAATCAAGCAGTGGCAGAACAGACTCGTCAATGCTGGTTAATAGGCAACTTCTATGCTTGGTCAACCTCAGAAATCCTCCTTAACTCGCACATGTGAACAGAAGAACAGATGATGTTGAATGATCTGAATTGTCCAAATGTTGGAGGTTGAATTTGTATTTATAGTGGTCAAAAGAGGTGGGTTTTGACCAAGGGTCGCACCCATTCACATGGTGGGGCCAACTCGACCAATTGGGGCCAACTTGAGCACTTTAAAATTAAATTTAATTTCCTTTCTTGGCCGACTTGTGTAGCTGGGGAATAACTCCAACAACTACCCAAAAATGAACACTCCCTCTTAGCTAGGGAGGTATTCACCATGACTTCCTCAAATGTCCATTTTATTGAAAAAATTCTCCATCCCAAGAAAAAGATTGAATGAGCCTGCCATGTTAATGTATCCATCCACTTCATGTTCGATTCTAGAACCGTGTGGAAAGCATCCTACATTAGCATCATGCAAAGGATCTAGTCACCCACTAGCCAAATACCCTTTGGTGATATGGTCAGGTACCCTTGACCAAGGTAAAACAAAACTAGTCCTAGGTCACTAACCAAGTCGTCACTTGGAACAAGGTTAATTCTCCCTAACCAATGGTGAAACCCTAGGCCAATTTACCATTTCCCCCATGTTGTCACATGGCACTTGAATGGTAAAAATATTTGCCTAATGTTTTGGGGCACTCACTCTACCCACTAGCCAAGTAACCCTTGGCAATATGGTCAAAACCTTCTGACCGAGGGAGCATTCTAGGTCCTAATACTATCTAGGCCATTCTCCCTAGCCACATTACATGGCAACCAATCAATACCCTTGACCTAGGGAGAATGTCTGCCCTGATGCTACAACATCATTGCTCCCTCTCAACGAGGGAGGCATTCCCAACCACTCCAAGCTCGTCCCTAAAGTAGACAAACTTCAGCCGGGACAAAGGCTTTGTGAGAATGCCAACAACCTACTCATTTGTAAAAATGTATTGGAGCCTCACTACTCCCTTCTGTACCATGTCTTGGACGCAGCGGTACTTGACCTCAATGTTCTTTGACTTGTCATGGAAAACTGGATTTTCTGAAAGCTTCACACAACTTTGATTGTCACAATGTATCATGGTCGTCTCCAGCACCTGATCAAACAATCCTGCGAGTAGCTTCCGAAGCCATATTGCTTCACAACTCACCAAACTAGCTGCAATAAACTTAGCCTCTAGAGTGTTGAGTGCGACAAATGTCTACTTCCTGCTCATCCAGGATATCATAGCCGAACCCAAATTGAAGCAACATCCTGATGTGCTCTTCCTATCTTCGGCACTTCCTGCCCAATCAGAATTTGTGTATCCCTGCAATTGTACTTCACCATTTGAGACATAACTCAAACCATAACTGATTGTACTATGCAGATATCCCAACACATGCTTTGTCACAATCCAATGTACATACCACGTTTCCACCATGAACTGACTCAGAGCGTTCAATGCAAAGCAAATATCAGGTCTGGTATTAACCAGATACATCAAGGATCTGATCAGTTGTCGATACATAGAAGGATCCACCAAATTTGAGTCAAAGCCTCTTCACTTCTTCAGATTGGTCACCATGGGAGTGGCCATGGACTTGTACTCCATCATCCAAATCTCTGAAGGATCATAATAATATACGTCCCTTGACCAAAGAAGATCTCACCCAGCTTTTGCCACACTTCTAATCCCAAGAAGTAATGCATCAAACCTAGATCCTTCATCTCGAACTCAGAGGTCTTACACTAATCAATGAGATTTTTTCCTCTTGTTAGAAACAAGTCATCAACATATAACAACAAGATCATAGGCTCACATTTAACAACTTGTAGTAAAGATTAGGATCGGCATCACTCTTGGTGAAACCAAGACTCATCAGGTATCCATCAATCCAAGAATACGAAGCCTGAGGTGCCTGCTTGTGTCCATACAAAACCTTCTTCAGTCTGCAAACATGAGACTCTCTTTCATATACCTCAAAGACCTAGGGGTGTTCTATGTACACTTCTTCCTCAATTACTCCACCGAGGAAAGTGGTCTTCACATCCATCTGATGAAATTTCCAACCCATAACAGAAGGAATAGAAATAATAGTTCTAATAGAAGTGTACCTAGCAACTGGAGCAAATGTCTCTTCATAGTCCTCTCCCTCTTTCTAGGAGAACCCTCTTGCATTGTACTTCTTTATGTTGCCACCTACCACATGCTTCATCTTGTAGATCCACTTGGAAGTCACCACTGACTTCCCCTCAAGTCTCGACACAATTTCCCATACATCATTCTTCATGATGGATTGATATTCCTCCAATATGGCATCATTCCAAACTTGTTGGCCTGTTATTTTCTCATAGTTGGATGGCTCGGAATCAATGATGTGACTCATCGGTGTTGCATATCCTGAGTAATTCTTAGAATGTTTGCTTCCCCTAAAAGTGCCACAGTGCGCTGCATGTCCCTCTGATCCTGCAATGTACTCTAAAATTATGTTGACCTATTCTTGGATTTTGAAACAATGACCCTAGGTGGGTCCACTAGTTCAATGGGCCCTTTTGGCTCCTCCCGATGATCTAAAGGATGTTCCACAGGTACAAAAGGACATGAACCCACATCCTCGGAAGCCTCTTGTTCCTCATCATCGTGAGAGACCCATTAAATCTCCAGTAGGTTGCATCCTTCCACTCTAGCTGATTGTTTGCTCCCTCTGAACTAGAAGCTCTTCAGGACATCTGGCACGATTCTAGATGTTTGTACAATTTCTCCCTCTTGAACACAAATCACTCTTGCTGAGTTTAAGTTCAATCTTGGGAGAATCCTCTTGCCACAAACTTTGCCTTGTTCTTCCCAATGCTTCCATCTGCTGCCAAAATCATTGCCTTGGTAGCCTTCACGATGTACTTGCAACCCTCATTAGGAGGCCATGGAAGAAACAATTATAACCAAGCAAAAGATACAAAGACAAGAGGTTGACCAAAAATAAAGTAATAATAATCAAGGAAGAAGGATATGAAGTACTCATCTTTTGATCTAAGGATTGTAGGGAATTGTCAACTCCCTCTTGATACTTGCCTTCATGCAAAAATCACTGAAATCCATCTGCAATCTCATCAAGCTAGAAATTTTCATCTGTGTCCTCATCATCAGCTACTAATGCATGTTACTTTCCTTTCCTTCCTTGCATGAATTGTATGAGCTAGGGTTTCTTCATCCTCGAGTTATCTAGACTCACCAAAGGCTCAACTGCCAGCTAAGACATCTTCATGCTAACAGGAAGATGAATCAATTACAAACTCCACTAGCATTCAACATTCTAGGTCTTGTTTTATGGTTTCACAAACTAATTGGACCAAGACTTCAATATAAGTAATATCCATCTAGACTTCTAGGGTTTACAAACCCTAAGACTTTCAAATTTCATCAACACCCTTTGCAAGTCCAACAAACTTGTCATGTGCAAATTATCCCACTATGGTCATGGAACCAATCATTGTCCCTTGAAAAGAATTTGACATTGATCCATTACAGGATGCCATCATATCATCTCAAACCTTTAAAGATCATTGACCACCTATGAATCTCATCACTGGAATTTATTGCTTTAAACAAAAATTAGGCGAGGGAGGCTTTCTCCGTAGCTCCCTCTCGCTCTGGAGAACAGGCCCAATTTTTCTTATACTTGGCTTCTCCCTCATAGGTTCAGTAATCTTGCCTTCCACGTATTCCATGACATCATTCTCTTCAAGAATGAGACCTATTCCAGTACTCCAACCCTAAAATTAGTTGCACCTTCCAGCCTATCTTCAAGCTTGATAGAGGGAGCCATCTGGTCAAAGATCAGATTGCAAAATAGGTGTCTACAAGGGGTGATCTCAATGGCCTTTCTTCACCTTGGCTCTAAAACCATGTTGATTTTCTACTGCTAATTAGACGAGCACAAATTTCTGCAATTGATAATTACTTCCAATGATATATTATGTTACTATAGCACATTCCAGACTATCATTAAGCAATTACACTCAGAAAACTCAACTGTAAATGCAATAGAAACAGTAAAGATCACAGTAGAATAGCCATGCACAGTAAACACCAAAATTTTGCCCTGCGAAACCCAAACTCGGGAGAAAACCCAAAAATATTTTCTAGGAGAAATTATCCAGTTCAGCAAAAGTAAAATCTGATATTTTCAAGTCAAACTTGGTCAACCCAAACCAAAATCACAGCACTAGTCAAACCTAGTCAAACAAGTCAAAGTTCGGCTTTCTGCAACAACAAATTAGTTCAGTCAAACTGCCTAGAAAATTCAATAAAACTACCTAGAAAACTCAATCAAACTACCCAAAAAAAGCTCGATCAAACTTCCCAAAAAACTTGGTCAAACTCTGGTCAAAGTAGAGAAGTCAACGCAGGTCAAAGGTCCTTCTTGTGGTCAACTGCAAGCAACTATAGTTGAACGTGGTTAACTGCAGCCCTGTTCTGTAGTCAACTCAGCCTTTGTTCTATAGTCAAACTGTAGTCAACTCGACCTCTACTCTGCAATCAAAATACTCTGAAAATTTGGTCAAAACAATCTTCCTTCCACGGTCAAACTTATCCAAAAATTCGGTGAAACAGCAGCCAAAAAACCTCAGTCAATGTTGGTCAGTAGGCAACTTCTATACTTGGTCAACCTCAGAAATCCTCCTCCTTCACTCACACGTGTGAACAAAAGAATAGATGATGTTGAGTGATCTAAATTGTCCAAATGTTGGAGGTTGAATTTCTATTTATAGTGGTCATAAGAGGTGGGTTTTGACCATGGGTCACACCCATTGACATGGTAGAACCAACTTGAGCACTTTAAATTAAATTTGATTTCCTTTCTTGCCGATTTGTGTAGCTAGGGAATACCTCTTGCAACTACCCAAAAATCAACACATTTTTGCAATGGCCATGACAGAGGATTCCACCAATCAATACAACTAACATCAAGGTACATGAACTTGGTGCTCATGATTAAATGCCAATCCCATACTCTCATATGTGATAGAATCCAATGAAAATGTCGTAATCCTATCAATCCTAAAAACTGTTAAGTCTACTGAATTTTGAAAGGGATATGAAACTCTACTTTCTCCATGTGAAGTTTGATGAGGTTGAAACCACTATGAAACATCTTGAAATAATTAATGGTAATGATAAAAATTTCAATAAAAATGGACATTTCCTTTATCTTTCCTTTGTAGAAAGAATAGAGAAATGTCAACTTTTAGTTTGAGAATTTAACATTACCATTAATTGCCAGTGTTTTTGGTCAAAACCTTTTAAAGAAAATGTAATTTTGCATGTTGGTGAGGTCTAGTTCCTACTCAGCCAAGTTGGTACAAACTCAGCGAAGTAGGGCCAATTTGGTACTCAATTTTTACTTTAAGAATTTAACATTACCATTAATTGCCAATGTTTTTGGTCAAACCCTTTTAAAGAAACATTGAATTTTGCATGTTGGTGGGATCTGTTGAAATTCCCTTGCACCCTAGGGCTGGTCTATGACTAGACTAGCATATAAGCAAACTAGGAGTGCTCAACAATGAACAACTTTGTGGAATATATCAGCAGTGAAATCAATAACAATACACAAGATATACAGGCCCAAAACTTTTCTCATTAGTCCATCAACAAGAAAATAATAGGGCTCTCGTACCAGGGATCATGGCCCTTTACACACCCTAATACAAACTAGTATACACAATATACAACAACTAGGGCTGAGGTCTAATCCTTCAGACCCTCAATTGCCCACAAAAATACAAAGACAAATAACTTGACTTGTTTGTTGACCCTTCTTAGCAATCATCCCTATCAGCCCTCTTGTCCATTATTTCCTGGTTGTCCTTTGCCTCCAATCTTCACATAGTGATCAGCTCCCTTTACATTACTATCAAACGTTGCTCACAGGTAGGCAGTAGGCTACTCCTTTAGCCACCTGTACTAAACCGACACTAAATACCTTATTGTTAGTCCCTCCTTTGGCTAACAGACTACTTCCTTCAACCCTTTATCTTGTTGTCTTGCCCTTGGCCACCACATTGACCTCTGCAAGCTCTGTCTAGAGTCTAGACCTCTGTTAGGTCTGTCCAGACCAATGTTGCACAACCTGTACTCATATAAGACTCGTCTGGCTATTGACTTAGCGACTCGTATAAGAATCGGGAACGACCCGTATAAGACTCGGAAAAAAACAAAAACAAATTAAAAAATATATATATATAGATATATATCGAAATTTGTTGTCGGGGATGGGTCTGTACGAGTTTGATACAAGTCGTATGTGATTCAACGCGAGTCTTATGCAAGTTAGCGCGGATAAGGGACTCATGTGCGGGTTCTATAAGAGTGACTCGTTTCGGCATATGACACGTCAAGACCCGTTGAAGGGTCTTATAATGCTTCACTGGTCCAGACCTACCTTAGATGCTTTAGCCAACCCTAACAACTCAGCTTGTCTTCCACAACCCTAAGCAAGCCTTCTCGTGCCCACGGTAAGCTCCCAGAGCATCCACAGTGTTTGCCTTCTTGGTTGTAGCCTTCCACGGCCTTAACCAACCCTTGTTGTACTCTCGATATGCCTTTAGCAGCCCCTTTTGGGTAGCCCTTTACTGCTAGTGTTAACGTCAACCTAGCTCCAACAACCAACCTTGCTGCTTTAACAGAACTCCTGTATAGACTTCGTCCAGGGCTCCTCCTTAGTCTTGACTACTATAGAACATAACAGACCTCTCAGATTCCCCTCTGCAGCCTACTACAGCCCTATAAAATTATGATTTTTTAGGGAAAATTTAAAACAAAACAAAAAGATGAAGTTACAATTTAGTTCATTTTTATTTATTTTTTAAATATTGGCAATGTGAGATGTAACATGAGGTAAGTGTTTTGATGCCTATCCATGTTTATCAGTCATTTAATTTATGAAAAAAGGTCATAACTACTAAAAATATTCTATGAATATTCTGTAGAGGCTAAATCCTTACCATCCACTTATTAATAATTATTGATAATTAATTTAAATTCTAGAAGCCTTATTCCAAAATAGACAAGTGTAAATAGGGATATTAGTCTACAACTTAATACACGCATACACATATTTGTGAATTATGTTGAAAATGCAGTGAGCAAGGTCTTATGGCTTGTGCTTTAGCCAACGAAGATCTCGAATTGTCCACATGAGTTAGACTTCATTTGGGAGGAGTTATTTCCAGTTTATTGGAATATTCATCAGTTAACATGCACAGAGTTGGAGCTTTAGTTAAGTGGAGTCTTCATCAGTTTGACTACAGAACCAAGTGGCAATTAGAAGTTCAATTAGAGCAAGTTAGTCTTCAGTCTTGATTGAAGGACGAGTTAAGAACTCCAGTGCTGATTGGAGAGAGAAAGAGTATCACTCTCAGTTAACTTGTCAATCAAAACTCTAGTTCTAAATTCGAATTGGGTCTCCTTGCATGTTTGAATTGGACCTGTAAAGGAAGGACGAAGGTGCAAGGATTAGTCAATAGTTTTGTGCACAAAGGTTTGTATGACAAGACAGAGCTCACGAGTTTGTGAGAGAACCTTGATTGTGGGGAGCGCAGGAATTGTTTCCTAAGAAATACGAGGAACAAGTGCGCAGAGAAGAGGAGTTGGGTCCTAAGAAATAGAAGGTCGATTGTGTGCAAGGAAATAGGGATTTTCCTTATAAAATAGGAATTGAACTACGCTAGAGAATAGAGGTTGATGTACGCTAGGAAAAAGGGACATAGTGCTCAAGGATTAAGAAGCCTCTAGTGCACAGAGATCAAGCAAAAGAGAGCAGGTTTTGTAGTGCACGTCAAGGAGGCAACAGAGGAACAATTGTGCACTAGAGGATCGAGATCAAGCAAGATCAAGGCCAACCAAGATCAATTGTATAAGCGGAGATTTTTGAGAGAAGCAGACCGCTTTCTCAAAGAGACAAATTGCTATGTAATAGATCCAAGTGCTCAAGAACAATCAATAAAATAGCCACATCAAGCAAGCATGTTTTCCCTATTGGGTTTCCTGAGAAAAAGAAGTGTGTCGATTTGTGCATGTGTTTTTATCTCTATGTTTTTATTTCGCTGCTTATAAGCTGTTAAGAAGCTCTATATCTTGGTGAAAGTTAACTAGATTTCAATTTTCAGTAATTCGCTAAGTAGTTGCAAAGTTTCATGGAAATTTAGCATGGTATCAGAGCATGAATCAATATAAACACCAGCACCAGATTGACCAATTAGTGTATAGTGCAGATCAAGCAGAAGGCTTGCGCTAGAGTTTGAAGAGTCGAGCAGTGATTTGGATAGCAATATGGTGTTCCAAGGACTAAGGTCAGATCATATTTTAGAAGGAGCCTCGAATTTATGCTCATGGAAGGAGAGGATATCAGTGTTGTTAGAAGACAATGGGGTGCTCGAGTTTGTGAAGCAGGCAATAGCTCCATCTCAAGATGCCCAACAATTGATCCAGCATAACAAGAATGATACAAAGGCAAGGAGGAACATTCTTGAGGGGATCAGAGATCATATTATCCCTCATCTCCATGAGAAGAAGACAACATATGAGATGTTTAAAGCCATCTTAGATCTGTATCAGAGTTCCGGTGATGCCAGGAACCTTGCTCTCAAGGAGAAGCTAAGAAGTATCTGGATGAGCAAAGGAGAGCCCATTGTCACATATCTTTCAAAGTTCACTCAGGTTCAAGATGAGCTAGGTGAGTGGGCGTGACTGTAGCAGACAGTGACCTTCTTAGTCTTGCACTTCTGGGACTTCATAAGTCTTGGCATAGTTTCCAGGATGCAGTAAGTGGCAAAGAGAATATTCCTAGTTGGGAAAGGTTATGGAATGACTGCGTTCAAGAAGAAATCCAAAGGGACGAGAGCTAGTAAAGAAGCTCCAACAAAGGACTAGGAGAACTTTGCCCTAGCAGGCAAAGGTAGCAGAGCCAAGGGCAAGAAGGGCCAAGGAGAGGTTGAGTCCAGTCGGAAGGGCGAGAAGAAGAAGAAGGATCTAAGTAAGATCAAGTGCTTCCATTGCCATGAGTTCGAACACTATGTCATGCTAGAAAATCAGAAAGGCAAAAAGATTTTCTTATATGGATAATTACTTGTGATTCTTTTATTTTATGTTCTTCTTTTATCTTTCAATTCATCGAGCAATTACCAAAACAATAGCACAAGGACAACAAATGTAGGCGGACAACCAGGGCAAAACCCCTATCTAAGGGAAAACCCAGTCAACAATTTTTCCTTCAATAGTCACGAGATAATCCAAGACTCTTGACTTAGACAAAGACTTCCTCCACACCAAGTCAACCCTCAATCCTTCTTGCAGATAATAGCCCTTCATAAGCAACTTTGACCTAGCAGCATCAACTTGTAGTAGCAACTTTGACCTAGCAACAACGGCTTTGACTAGACAAAGAAAAACTTCAATCTCCCTAGATACTCCTCTGATGTGAGAGATAGATGGCTCAAAATTTCGATCTTGATGTCCTCCTTCTTCCCTCCAAACTTCGCACCCTTTTCCAACCTTCTTCCAACTCTTTTCTAACTTCGCACTTCTCAGCGTCCAACTTTAGGATATCGAACTATGATAGAGAATGTGAATTGCTCCAAATGAATTTGAATTGCCTTGTATATATAGCCTTCCAGTGAGGTCGAATTGTCCTTCTTGAAACCGACTTGATCTCTTTGAGGCTGACTTGGTGTGGAGGGGACAAATAGCATATTTGACTCAATATTAATTATTTTTACATGATTCAAAAGCCCAAGAAGGGTCTCTTTTAATGGACACTGACTCTAATGACTCAGAATAAATCCTAGAAGTCCTCAATGGGGACTTTGACCTAAAACAAGATGACCCAAGCATGGAACCCATGCTTTAATAAGTCAAGATAATAATAATAATAAATATTTTCTTCATTCTTTTGATAAATACATTTCATTGTGACTCAAATACATTTATGAAGACCGAACCTAGTTACATATTTCAACACTCCCTCTTAACTAGGGAGGTATTCATAAGTACAAGTACAAGGAAGATCTCAAAACACATGAACCTTGAAGAACTTAGGCACCGCAATGCCATGGACTAGATTCCTGGCTAGGGTAATCTATCCAAGGTCCTCCAACAGTTTAGGCACTCACAATGCCATGGACTAGATTCCTGACCAGGGCAATCTATCCAAGTGGGACTAAAATGGACTAAAGCTTTCAGCCTCTCTAGGTTCGCTTACTTGCTAACCATCAACCTAGGGATCTAGGTGTGTATCCGAGGTCAAAGCTCCATGACCAACACCACCCTCCCTACTTCGAGAACTAGACATCAACACAAAGTGTCAGCCAGATGTCCTCCCAAGTAATGTGTCTCAAACACAAAGCCTCAACTTTCCCGATTATTCCAATCGATAATAAATCCTCCCTAATCAAACAAATCAGTAACAACAAATCTATCCCGATCAAACTGATCAATAATAATAATCATGTAAAACATGTTATCAAACCTCCGAGAGATTTACCTGTACAAGCACAACCCCAATCAGTTACAAACTTTCAAATGTACATAAATAAATACAAACCTTTGGGGTCTTTCAAACAACTAGATGTTGCTTCTCAATTTATCACAGTAGGACTTTCAAATGAATCTTGACAGTAGATTCCTCAATCATACATCTTCATTTCCTACTTCACATGCAGTAACATATTCTACAAACAGATCCTACTTTTCTTATCTTAGCAACCACTCAAGGAGTATTCTCCAATTTCTTCTTTCAAGGTGTCCATTATGACTATCATATGACCTCCCTCTCAACTGGGGAGATTCCTTTCATCCAAGCTCCCTCTCAACTTAGGGAGATTCCTTTCATTCAAGCTCCCTCTTAACTTAGGGAGATTCCTTTCATCCAAGCTCTCTCTTAACTTAGGGAAGTCAACTTATTTTCTACGACATCGGAGAATCTCATGGCTTCCAACCTTCTCATCAGAGTTATCATGACCATTATAACTTTCTTTATCATGCTTATCATATCAGCTTTACTTACAAACATCTTCACCATCTTGAAGATTATGTACTTGCACAACTTAGATAGCAAGTACAACCAAATCTATAGAAGCATGAAGTTAACCATATCAGAATCATATAATAATGGAAGCATTCAACTTTAGACATCAAATACCCAAACTTAGTTATAAACAAGAGTCACATACTTTTCAACTTCTTGCTAGGGTTTTTGTCATAAACCCTAGACTATATCATCAAGACTTCAAGCATCTCTATCAAGAGAACAACCTTCATTATATCTAAGGCTTCAATATTTCTTCTAGAGGTATGACATACCCTACTACAAAATATTGCAAACCCTAGAAGCAATTCAAACAAATACAATGTATCTAACAACTTTAGAACTCATATGTTAGACTTTCACTAGGAAAAACCCTAGATTTCATACACGAGCTATAACAATCAAAGCCAATAACAGCTCAAATTAAAGTAACAACATGACTAGCTTCCACTAGGGTTTGTTGTAAACCCTAGATTTTACTATTTCTCAACAATCAAACTGATCACAATACAATTTCAGGTTTTATCAACCTTTCATAAACCCCAGATTGACACACTGTAATCATATATTAGAGATTTTAACTTCTACTAAGGTTTGGTTACAAAAACCCTAGAATTCACAAACAATATCAGCCTAGAATATTGAACTTCGACTAGGGCTTAATTACAGACCCTAGGACTTATGATCATCAACAACTAGGTCAACACATATATCTAGGATTTCATCATTAAGCATATCAACATATGTCAGGCGAACCTAAAGACACAAACACATTAAGACATCTAACATATTTGATTAGATGGACAAACATATACCTAAGGCTTCATTCCTAGGACATCATAGGGGTCTTGCTTATGAACTATACCAAACCCTAAAGATCTAGGGTTTCAATACATAACACAGTAAACCCTAAATTTATCAATACTTAAAGGGTTTGGGATTTCATACATTACCATTCAACCCTAACAAGTTAGGAATTTCATAATCATACCAAAATCCCAAACATGACATTATCAAAGCATCAAGCATTTTTCTCTAGATTTCAACAATAACACTAAGTAGGCTAGGGTTTCACACATTATCATCAACATACCCTTAAGTTAGGGTTTTTCACAGAGAACCTTTAGGGGTTCAACAAGAGTAATCAAATATATGAGGGTAGATTTATTTAATGATGAATGACCCAATCAAGAATCTTTATGATTCAACAGAGCTAGACACAAAATGTTAGTAATAGTTTATCAAGAATGAATATCATTAAGAGAGCAAAAAAATTTAGTTTAAGACATACCATTGTTTCTTAACAAACCTTGTAATGCCAATGCTTTGTCTTGTGAAGCATTCATGTTCCTTAAATATTTAGCAATCTTTTCCTAAACAAGGAAAATATGAATAGAAATGTGATTAGTATTTAATGTAAGCAAAACTAGATAAGGAACGAAAACTAAAAATAGAAAGGTAATAAGATACTTATCTTTGGAGGTTGGTGAGGGCTCCCTCCAAGCTTGAGGGATACCTATAACCTTATAAAAACAAATCAAAAGTGTTTTTCCAAAATATGTGAAACCTACAAATACTAGAAATGAAACAACTAAAGCTTAGACCAAAGGACTTAGTAGTGTAAGTCCCTTATATCCAGTTCTTCGGATTTATTCTTCTTTGGAGATCCTTCTTCAGCAACATTTGCTTTATCTCTGTTTCTTTTCTTGTTCTTCGGATTGTTAGGACAGTCACTGCTATAGTGACCCATCTTGTGACATTGGTAGCATTCTATTTTGGGCATATCAACCTTCCTTCTTGGCCCTTTTGACTTCTTGAAGTTACCTTTCTTGTGAGAAGCGGAGTATGCATTTAAAACCTTTTCTTCTTCATTGTTGGATACTAATGAGATTCTCATTTCTTCTTGGATACAAGCATTTCATAATTGCTCGAAGGTAGGAGCTTCTTTCCAGCTGTTGAGACCTGAAGCAAAAAAACTCCAAGTAGGTGGCAATCCCAATAATGCAGTAATTACTAGCTCCTTTTCCGATACAATTTCATCTATGGCTTGAAGTTCATCTCTAATTCTAGATATCCTTACAAAGAAGGAAGCCAGAGTGTCATCCTTCATCATTTTTGTAGTCCTTAATTCATTCTTCAAACTTGCTACTTGACCGATGTTCTCACTCTTTATTGTGTTCGACATTGTCCTTGAAGATAATGAGTTTCTTCCCTTATAAGAGCTCCTTATGTGATCCCTTAATCAATCCTTTAGACTGTAGAATTTTCTTGTAGATTCAAACTGCAAATTGTAATATGCTAAAACAATTGACTTGAATCTATTCTACTCATCAACAGAAACAATAATTGATCGATGAAATCACGAAGCAGAAAAAGAAAGAATTCAATCACACATAACACAATAATTTTTTGGGGAAGCCACAGCTAAAAACCCCTGCTATCTGTATATTGCTTTAATCAGAAAAGTTGAAAAGATTACAATGCTTTGCTCAAGCCTGAGCAAACTCTACATTATCATAATCTATCTCACTGCTTCACAAACAAGCTCAAGCCAATACTAAACCAATTTTGTTGCCTACCCAACTCCTATTTCCTTGCATAGTTTCCTAGGGAATTAGCCCATATTTAATTGGAAAATTCCTCCTCCATAACTGTGCAATCCATCAATAGGCCTTTCTCTGATTGCATGCACCATCAATTTAATTTAGATGATTTTACAGCTGATAGTACACTGTCCCTGAACTCCAATCTCAACTGGGTCTTTCTCTAATCTGACATGCACGAGTTAGTTATGAGTGAATCTTCAGTTTACTGGATGAGCAGCGTTGATTACACCCCACTACTCCAGGATACACCCCATCTCCCACTAATTCCTCCATCAGTTGGAACTAGTTTAACTGAATTAAATAATTACAACTCAAAAGAACTAAACCTGGGCTGCTAAAATTTAGGAACCACTCTACATGACTCTAGATAGACTCCCAACTCAAATTTAATGAACCAACTCATATTAACTTAGTTAACTATTACAAGTTGCTATGCGAATTAGAATTACAATTTAATTCAAGGACAAAATTAAATTATGATTTTCTGGTTGCATTTTTCAACATAGACTCCTCAAAACTGTCTTTTTCCTTCTTCACCTTAGCTCTTATACCATGTTAGAAAATCAAAAAGACAAAAAGTTTTTCTTATATAGATAATCACTTGTGATTCTTTTATCTTTACGTTCTTCTTTTATCTTTTAGTTCATCAAGCAATTACCAAAACAATAGCACAAGGACAATAGATGTAGGCAGACAGCCAGGGCAAAACCCCTATCTAGGGGAAAACCCAGTCAACAATTCTTCCTTCAATAGTTTCTCGAGATAATCCATGACTCTTGACTTAGACAAAGACTTCCTCCACACCAAGTCAACCCTCAATCCTTGCAGATGATAACCCTTCAAAAGCAACTTTGACCTAGCAACATCAACTTGCAATAGCAGCTTTGACCCACCAACTGGCAGCAGCAGCGACAACAACGGCTTCGACTAGACAAAGAAAAATTTCGATCTCCCTAGATACTCCTTTGATGTGAGAGATAGATGGCTCAAAATTTCAATCTTGATGTCTTCTTTCTTCCCTGCAAACTTCACAACCTTTTCCAGCCTTCTTCCAACTCTTGTCTAACTTCGCACTTCCCAACTTCCAGCTTCAAGATATCAAACTATGAGAGAGTGTGTGAATTGCTCCAAATGAATTCAAACTACCTTGTATATAATATATATAGCCTTCCAGTGAGGTCGAATTGTCCTTGAAGTCGACTTGATCTGTTTGAGGTTGACTTGGTGTGAAGGGGACAAATAGCATATTTGACTCAATATTAATTCTTTTTACAAGATTCAAAAGACCAAGAAGGGTCTCTTTCAATGGACAATGACTCTAATGACTTAGAATAAATCCTAGAAGTCCTAAATGGGGACTTTGACCTAAAACAAGATGACCCAAGCATGAAACCCATGCTTTAATAAGTCATGATAATAATAATAATAATATTTTCTTCATTCTTTTGATAAATACATTTCATTGTGACTCAAATACATTTATGAAGACCGAACTTAGTTACATATTTCAACACTAAGAAGGCTAAGGATTAAGAGGGAGCTAACAAGTTCTCTAAAAGGTAAGTATCTTGTACTTTGTTTTATTTTTAAATCGATACTAAAGATGTGGATTCCTTGATGATGATGTAGACTCCTTGATAATGATATGGACTTCTTAATGATGATAATGAACTCCTCAATGATGTGGACTTCTTAATGATGATATGGATTTCTTGATGATGTGGACTCGTTGATGATGATGATGATGTGGACTCGTTGATGATGATGATGATGTGGACTCAATGATGATGTTGTAGACTCATCGATAATGAATACTCCTTGATGATGATGATATGGATGAGAATAACTCCTTGATGAGTTGAACAAGGTTGATTGGACCCAAGAAGACTAAGATCAAGAGGGAGTTGTCACATTCTCGAGAGATGAGTACTTTCCTTATTGTTTCTATTGTTGTTACTTTATGAGTGTCTCTTTTCTTTGTATATCTTGCTTGGTTGTATTTGTTCTTCCATGACCTCCTACCAAGGATTGCAAGGACATAATGAAAATCGCCAAGGTGTGAAATCATTGGAAATGAATGGAAGAACAATGTGCCAAGAAGACTCGTGATTGGATGGACTTTGGACACAGAAGGAGCAAACAAGATCAACCTGATTGAAGGACGTTTCTGATCTATGTAACCTCTAAGATGAAGATGGCTTGAAGTTTTGAAGAATGATGTTGATCTGAATATGATGAAGTTGACCCTGTGATTGATGATATGACAAGGGCTGAAGTCCTCTTCGTCTAGTATAAGAGGGAGTTGATTGAAGAACTATGACAAAACCCTGTTGAGGTTGTGAGATGATGGACTGCGAGTCCATGAACACTTGCTTAATGATAAATTTGAAGTTGTGAGACTCTACTGTTGATTCGATGAATTCCTTTGATTGGCTCGTTGAAACACCTAATGCAAGGAATTGACTCTGTCTGGACTGAATGTACTCTATGTGTTGTGTCGGTCTAAATAACATCGATGGTCATGTTGAATGTAGTTGATTTGTAAAGTTGGTTGTGATCTATTTGATCCTATGCCAAATAGCAAGTTGTTGACATTTGCTTTTATGGGAAGCCATTTATTTTTGTTGAATTCAATCATTGTTATTGATAATTGCTTCTATGAGAAGCCACTTGTTGTTTGGTGATGATGATTGCCTCTGTGAGAATCCCCGGTTGAAGTTGAATGAACGCATGAATCTTGTTGTTTGCTTAAATGTTTGATAAAGTACTGAGATCCACCATGGCTACATTTTTGCTATTGAACTGGTTGATGATGTTTATGTGAAGAAATTGGAATGGTTGAGAATCCCTTTGAGAGGGAGCATTGATTACATAACATCATGATTCCTCCTTTAGGTTGTGTGTTGTAAGACCTTGTGGTATGGGAAATGCATTGATGATTCCTCCTGTAGGTTGTGTTGTGAGACCTTGTGGTCCAGGAGATGCACTGACTTGACTCCCTCCTTAGGTTGTGTGCTGTGAGACCTTATGGTCGGGGAGATGCAATGATTTGGTGATTCCTCCCTTAGGTTGTGCGTTGTGAGACCTTGTGGGCAGGGAGATGCATTAAAATGAGTTGAATGTTATGTATATTTCCTTATGATGACACTGATGATCTCTCCCTTATGTTGTGGGTTGTGAGAACTATGATTGGTGGGGGAGATTGATCCTGACAGAGAGAGAGAGATTTGTATTTGTGATCTCTTCCTTAGGTTGTGGGTTGTGAGACCTATGATTGGTTGGGAAGATTGAACTTGAGAGAGAATGAAAAGTACCTCCCTGGCTAAGAGGGAGTGTTGGAAATATAGTAGCCATGGTCGGTATTTTCATCCTGTGAAGAATTTGAAAATTTGAATTTATAATTTTCCTCCAAAATATTTTAAAGTCGGCTTCATATTATTGTAGGTCGGTTGGGCCCCCAAGAGGCACCCATTTGACCCCTCCTCAAGTCTATAAATAAGAGAGATTTGCTCCTCATTTGGACATATCAAAAAATTTGTCTTTTGCATCTCTAATCCAGCAAAATTACAAGGAGGGCCAAGAGCTTGGTTTTTGTCTTGGCATTTGATCATGAACTTGGTTACTGGTTTGGCTATCTTCCCACTATTGTTATTTATGGTGTACCAATGTAATTTGAAGTCTCTCTCTCTCTCATATAAGGAATATTTTTTGGGTTTTCCCCTTGTGGGTTTTGCCTTGGCCTCAGGCCTAATGTATGTCTCTTGTCTCATGGTTTCTCGATGTTTCGTGTTTAATGTTCTACTACTCTCTTCATGCTTATGGTTCATATATACTACTAAATGATGTAAAAATGCTAATAATTTTTGTGTTAATCTATGCAAGTAATTTGTTCTTCTAATGCCCTTAATAAAATCGACACTTTCTAAAATATCCTTGTGCCATTTAAACTCCACAAACAACAGGTCATAGTCCCAAGTCATTTCATCATGAAGATTGTGGATTGAGGAGATTATGACTTTATCTATATTGTTGGGTGAAAACAAGACATGGTATACCGCACTTGATCCATTGAATGTAATCCCAAGCCCTTCCAGCGAGATCATCCATATAGCATATGACTAAGTTGTGAGCCTCTCCAAAGTGGGTGATTTCTTTGTTTGTATCTCTGCTAATTCCATAGGTCATCATCTTCAATTGGCCCAAGTGGATGCCCTCTTTTGTGTAGCTTGTCATTTACATATTTTGTCTTCCAATTGAATCCCCAGCCAACATTATTTCTCCCTTACCACTAACAGTCACCATGTTATTTAGCACACAATAGTATGGTTGTTCATTGCTTATAATATCTTGTTTCCTACAAAAGTTTGACATCTATAGGGAAATCTAGCATATTGTCATGAATATGCTAATGTTGTTATTTACTATTTTGAGCCATATGTATTGGCTGAGTTTGTTTTCTTTTCCCAAGTTTTAACATGTCTCTTTCACTAAGAAAGTGAGTCCACCATGTCCTTTGTGGTTGTTTGACACTTGGTTCCATACAAGCCATTCTTTGTAACCTCTTACGTCTTGCATCTTGCATCTATCATGTTCAAGTGTTTCAACTAGGATTATTACATACAACCTGAGTGGACCTAATAGTTAAGAAAATGTGTTTCCTTTTTGGAGTTCAATGGTTCAAATCCAAAGAGTGGTAGGATATGTACATTTCCATAGACTAAACAATTAAATTGCTACATGGATGGGATCCCTCATCCCACAAACAATTGCGTCACATACTTCGATTTGGCATCTAGATAGATTGTGAGATTGTTGTTGTTGTTGATGTTGTTACTATTACTATTATTATTGATGTTATTGTTGTTGTTATTATTATGATAACAATATCTAACCTTGTATCTATTGGCCCTAGACCATAACCTCTTCTCCATGAATATCCTCTACAATTCCATATCATTATTTTTAACTTGTCTTGGGTCATGGGGGTCATGTCTCCATAATTTTTGTCTACATTGCTAAACCCCTCTACTACCCACTTGCCTTTCTATCTTAATTCCTTGACTTTGGCAAAAGCACAAGAAGGAAAAGGACCCTTCTTGCTCTCATAAGCGTCAACCTACTCGAGCTTGTAATTGTCAAACAAAAGCGACGACCAAGTTATTAGTGGTGCTTCACAAGGTCCACCTCAAGGTCAAAGAAAACCTTGTATGATGATTTCATTGCACACTACAAGGCAACCTATAATCATGTCACACATCATTTGTTAGAAGCAAGGTGGCTTAGTGTCAATAAACAAGGTACAACCATAAGGGTCAAGTTTGGCCAAGACATTGGGCAAGGGCCTTCATTTTTTCCTCCTAAAGACTAAAGAGACACCCAAGCTAGAACTAGAGTTTTTAGAAACAATAAATTCACAATAGGCAGTGAAGGATGTAATGATTGACCTAGGGTTTCTACAAAAAAGGTCGAAATTGTAGACCTCCTACAACGAGCCGAAATTCTGAAGAAGGGCCAAAAATTTGAGGTTGTGAAACAAATTTGACTAGCGTTGACTTGAAGGAAGAAAAGTGGGAAAAAGCATTGTCATCATCAAGGAATCAATGTGATCTCCCTGTGAGCCAAGGATCACTTTTGAAGGAAAACATCTTCACCAAGAAGACATCTTTTATTATCTACATCATCATCAAAATCAAGAAGGCATCAAGCTAAAGATTTCATCATCTAGGTGTATCTTCACTTGACAAGTATTTTTATATCTATATTTATCTATCAAGACAAGCAACAAATTGGATGGGTCTTCAAAATTTTCTTGCATGGAAGAAGAGGATAGATTTGATCCTGATAGAAAATGAAGTCATTGGTCATGTTAAGGGTTTAATTGTCGAACCACGGAAAGAAGAAGCTCAAGCTCTACAAGATGAAGATATCAAAAGAAGAAGGAATAGCCTCATACTTTATGAGGGTGTCAAAACTAAGAAACCGACTCCAAGAATTGACGTCTAACAAGGAAATGACTACCATAGTGCTCAATGCGCTACCAGAGGAATGGGGCAACTTCACATCAAGCATCTATGGGTAGAAGGAAACTACTCCATTCAATGCACTATGGTCATTATGCGAAATCAAAGAAACCAGGCTAAAGGCAAAAATTGATGTAGGATCAAGTGAACATGCTCAAGCTTTTTCTACCATGGCTAAAAGAAAAAGGGAAGTTTAGGAAGCTTGGTCCTCGGAAAAAGAAGAACATGTCGAAGGTTCAATGCTATGGCTATCGTGAATATGGGCACTACAAGAGAGATTGTCCAAAGCTCAAGAAAGGCAACAACAACAACAAAAAAGGAAGGGAAGAAGCACATATCACTGAAGAAGTGGAAGAAGCTGAAAAGAAGAAATCCAAGGAGGTTCATTATCTACTATGATTGAGATAGTCTTCCTCACCTAGTTCTTTTCAAGTTTTTGTTTCAAGTTTTCTATTGTAAAGTATAACTATCATGAGAAGCATGATAGGATGCATCATGTTAGGAGATGGCATCATAGAAGCATACAATTGAAAGCAAGGGCTCATGACACCATCATAAAGAAGCATGAAAGATAGCTAAAATAAAGTCTATGGATGTCACCTATAGAAGGATGTAGCTCTTGGAACCCCATTAGAAGCATAAGTAGTACTTATGAGAAAAAGAAAGCCATCCAGTATAGAGCTCATCATACATCATTCAAAAGGAGCATTTGCAGGATGAGGATGATCAAGATCCTCTGTTGGAATCTTCATTGAAAGGTTCACCTACTGGAAGAAGCAAGTGTCTCGCCGGGAATTCCAACTTGTATGGGATTCATGGGATGATGGTATGATGTCAAAATAAGTGAAGCAAGTCAAGGGATTGAAGTTATTTCAATCAAAAATGTTTCCGAAGGAAGTCTAGATGACCAAAAGAAAGAGATGACTCGATGAGGTATGTATGCTTGTACTTGATAAAATAGATTCATGTCATATGGTTGCAGATATCATGAATGAGTGCTCTACCTCAAGAGCATGATCAAAAGAAAGGATCTCATCCTGTGAAAGGATGCATGAAGGCATGGTTCACACATTGACTAGATGAAATCAACATAATATGTTCTCATATGAAATATGAGGTGGTTGACAAAGTTAAAGGAACTATGATTGGAAGTTCCTAGGAGGAAATGTGTGAATAAAGAAAGGAAGAGATCATGAAAAATGCAACTATGGAGAAGGCAATCAACATCCAAGGACTAGAAGATTTGACTATGATATCTCCATGGGAAAGATATGAAGATCCTGATAAAGTCTGAAAAAGAAAGAGACCCTTAATGTTGTATATCTTTTTGGAGATGTGTCAATATGCATGCAGGATGTTGATATGACAAGCAGATATCATGATGAAAAGACCACCACAAAGGTAAGTTTGATTTAATGTTCATGCTTGATTTTTGAAAAATATCTGGATGGGCTAATGCAGGGCTACCAAAGGAAGGATTGTAGATGTCATCTACAGCTAATACTCATGTGGTAGGATGAAAGATCCTGAAGGAAACATGATGTGAAGAAGGTAGCAAGGTATGAAGGAAAGGCCAGATATGGACTAATGGATCACTTTCCGATGAAAGAAAGGATGACATGACTGACATGATTCATGAATGAAAGTAATGGATGGTCGATGCCCTACAAAGAAGTCCCAAAAGATGTAGGCTCCATAACAAAGAAGAAACTCATGACATCGAAAGAGGGAGTTCTACAAGCAGTTGGTTGTCCAATGATCTCCACCTAGAGAGCTGATGGAAGTCCCTAATTAAGAGGGAGGTTGGGTACATTCCTTTTATGGAATGGGTTGGTCATCCCTAGATAAGAGAGAGTGCAGATATGATTCCCTACTTGATGTGTCATGCACTAGACCAGGACTAACAGTGGTAAGTCTTAGTGAAGGCCATGAGGAGAGATGGACAGATCATTCTTGTCTTCACCTTAGAAGATAGAATGGAGGATTGGGTAAGCATCTGGCATCTGATACTCTTTGAGGATGTGGTAGGGCATCCAAGATAAGAGTAGTCGTAGAGGACCGATATTCTTTGAGGACTAGGAATCCAAGATAAGAATAGTCCTAGTGGAACATACTCTAAGAGAACCCGGGTGTGGTATGTTTCGAGAGAGACAATGATGAGGGTGTCTATAAATCAATGGTCTCACTGGCATTGTGCTCTGATCTTGTGGAGAGATAGAGCTGTTAGTCAAACCTTGCTATGTAACAATGTTGGATGATATGATGTTATACAGATGGGTTACAAATCCAACTCTTCTTATGAGAATTCTTCAAATTGAGAATGTCCAAGTACCTTGTATGGATTCTGAATACCTCCCTAGTTAAGGACTGTTGAAATATGTAACTAGGTCCAAGTCTTCATAATGACATATGTAATCTTGATTTTATGTATTTAATGAAAAGAGAAAAATAAATTTATTATTTGTGTTCTTAGGGCATGGGTTTCATGCTCAAGGGAAATTTATTTTTAGGTCAAGCACCCATTGAGTGCTTCTAGGT
Organism: Pinus taeda; assembly: GCA_000404065.3. NCBI lineage: Eukaryota > Viridiplantae > Streptophyta > Pinopsida > Pinales > Pinaceae > Pinus > Pinus taeda. The sequence goes on along the minus strand of APFE030611589.1, from coordinate 3,536 downwards.
TTGTCATAAAGTCAATTGAGTCATTGTCATGTATTGAAGACCCATCTGGGCATGTTACATATTGTAAAAAAAAAATATTTGAGTCAAAATAGAGTCAAAAGACCCTCCAAGACCTGGTCATGGCACAAAGATCAAGTCGGCCTAAAGAGAGCAATTTGTACCCCTCACAAGCCTATAAATAAGAAGGAATTAGACCACATTTGGACACTCACTTAAGGAAGTTCGATCTCCTGAAGATAGAAGCTGGCAAAAGGACAAAGAAGGAGAAGAAGAACAAGTTCGAAGTTTTGGGCCTCTCTCTCTCTCTCTCTTTTGTAAGGGTTTCTACAGTTACTAGGCAAGACGAAATTCTGAAGCTGCATCTAAGCTGTGAAGTTGCATCGAAGCTATGACGCTGCAACAAAGTTGTGAAGTTGCAACAAAATTGTGAAGCTACATCGAAGTTGTGAAGTTGCATTGAAGTTGTGAAGCTGCAAGGTTGAAGATGTGAAGTTGTAAGGTCGAAGTTGTGAAGCTGCGAGGTCAAAATTGTGAAGTTGCTTCTAGGTCGAAGCTGTGAAGCTGCTAAAGTTGCATCAAGGTCGAAGTTGCAAAAATTGTTGTTGGGGTCGAGGTTGTTGGAGAAATTGTCGGAAGGTCAAAGTTTGTTGCTGGAAGTCGTTCAAGAAGGAAAAAGTTGACTTGGTCTTGGACGGTCTTTGTTAAGGGTCATAGGTCTTGGAATTCGTCAATTTAAGTTCTATAAGAAGAGAAGAATTATGATAGGTTTTTGCTCTCAGTTGAAGAGGTCTTGGCCCTGGTTGACTGGCACATCTTGTGTCCTATTGTCTCATTGTTCTTTATGATTTGGTAGTTGTTTGAAGATAGAGAACAATAATAATAATAAAGGAAAAAAGAAGTTAATCAAGTAAAGTAAAAATACATCACAAGCAGTTATCAAATTAAGAGAAATCACCTATACTTGTTGCCCCAAGATTTCTCAACAAGTAGGACTTCAAGACAAGGCCAATTGTCTCATGGAAGACACTCCAAGGTGTTGGAAAATCAGGAGACTTTATAATTAAATTAGATTTTCCTTTCCTTGATAATTGTTTGTGAAATTTGTTAGCTTCTTTTTTATTTAATTATGTTCTTCTTCATCAAACAATTATCAAAACGTAAACATGAAGATCACAAGAAAAAAACAAAGAACGCGAGATATAGGCTCCAAGCCAAGGCAAAACCTCTCCAAGAGGAAAACCCAAAAAAATCTCTTCTTATAGAATCCGATAAAATGATATATCCAAGGCCCATAACCACAGAAACCTCCACCTCTAGATGCCAAGTCAAGCCTTCCTTCTTTCCAGCAAATCCATCACCACGATACCAGCAAGAAGAGATGTACCATAGTAGATCTTCCACAAATTCTAACTCAAGAAAAAATCCTCCCTTTCAGACTTCGACCCTCCCCTTCTCTGTCTTTTCTATGATATTTCAAACCGCAATCCATCAAATGTGTGTCTCTAAATGAGCTCCATCTTCCCTCTATTTATATAGTTCAGAGGGGTGTCAATTGGGGCAAGGCCGACTTGGCACCTAGAGGGGTTTCTGACCCAATATTACATATTAAATTTTTTTTTTCCTTTTTCTTTACAACAAGTCCAAATAGGACTTTGACTCTTTTGAGTCAAAAACGTAGAAGCATGAAGAACATGCTTATCTTGAAATCCAAATTACAAAAACCGAAACTAGTTACATTCTCCAACACTCCCTCTTAATTAGGGAGGTATTCATAATTGTACACTCGGTACATGGATACTCTCAATCTGAAATATTCTCATAAGAAGACTCAGATTGATAAGCCATCTTTAAGCATCAACATCATAACCAGCATTGTCAACATAGTAAGGCCTTTAACTGAAAAGCTCTATTTATATCAGAGCATAATGCTGGGAGGCTTTACGTGAGACACCACACTACCCCTTAAGGCACATACCGCATTTGGATGTTCACTAGGTATGTCCTTTTAAGACTATTCTTATTTACCCATATTCAAAGAATTCCAGTCCTCTTCGACCACTCTGATCTTGGATACCTGTCCAATCCTCAAATAGTGTCAATCCACTACCTATCTTGGATTCTTTATCCTAAAGGAGTATCAATCTTAGATGCTTACCCAATCCTCCAGACCTCATTCTCCCTCCATGGCCTTCACTAGTCATATTTTTGTTAGTCCTGGCCTAGTGCATGATACATGAAGAAGAGAATATAATGTTCATCTCCCTCTCAACCAGAGAGGAGATCCTCAATCCCTCTTGATCAAGGAATAGATTTTTGCTCCTTTTCAAACATTTAAGGGGACTTATTACTCCTTTTCAGGCATAGAGGAGATTATTTACTTCCTTTCAATCGGTAAGTCATAACCATAAGTTCTTTTAGCGTGTTTTCATCAATACATTAGCTACTAGTTCTTCATGGAGATCTTTGAGCAGTTGCATGGCTCCTCTTTTTCCTTTGTATCTCATCATATAGAGTAAATTTTTTCTGCAACCAATCTATGATAGGGTTAGGGCCATCAATTTTTCATATCACTTTCCTCTAGTCATCACCAGCAGAAGCATTATATTGCGCCAATCGAAGTAGAGCTAATCATAGCTCCCTCTAATCATGAAAGTGATCTTCATTGTCATCGAAACGTACACATCAAGTTATTTTTTGTACTACTACCTTCCAAACCCAAGATGATGTAGAAATCTTGACCACATAATCCTTCAAGGATTACCACAGCCATCTACTCAATTCATGAATTCATTGAATTGAGTCCAAAAACAAACAATTGTAGATACACTTACCTCAACTACCATTATGCATTTCTGCAACATTCTTCCAGGTAGAAAAAATATATACCAACCAGATAACCAATACCAAAAGATCAATATCGTACTTACCTCAACATGATGATCTTTTGTCAAGATATCAGATTTTGCTTACTTGTTTCCTTTGAGATCAACATCCTTCTACATATTGTGCAAAAATCCTTCTCCATGCTTTTTCACTTTTTACCAAAGTGCCAATGGAACGAACTAATCAACAAGCAACAGTATCTTCTTTCTAAGAGTTGTCATTGTCAACTCTCTCTCTCTTTCTTCAAGAGACCATATTTGATGTTGATCAATATCATCAAACAAACTCTCTTTCCAGCCTTGTCACGTGCTTTTGCAATATGTCGTATCAAACTTGTCAAATTATAATAGCCTTGTAGGCAACGTGTTAAATTATGCTATTTTCTCCATCTGAAGTCAACATCTCTTTGTACGCTTTATCTTCATATTGCAACAAGTTTCAGCTTTATCAATGTGTTCTTGGAATGAACTCATCAACAAGAAGTTTCAACATTATGTCCATCAAGTTCTTATAGTTCCCTCTTTCCATCATGCTCATCATCTTCAAGGAGTCATAAACAAGCACGAGCATTGCTCTGCTTTGTTCTTTTATTCTTCTTATTTTGCTTCCATATTTTTGACAGCCTTCATAATGTGCCTGCGATTTTCAACAGC
>APFE030611580.1:0-26661 GCA_000404065.3 Pinus taeda | reverse complement strand
AATTTAATAATTTTAATCTATTAATTTAATTTAGATTCATAATTTTTTGACTAAATATAGTTAATAAACTAAATTAAACTACCTAAATTACTACCTAACTAAATTACTAAGTTACTTACCTCTCTGCAGGCTTGCTCCTCGCTCCTCGACAATTGCTCCTCGCTTCTCCTCGCTCCTTTGCTCTTGCTCTCCTTGCTCTGGCTCTCATTCAAGTGATAATGAAATGTTTGTTCGCCCCATTGGGCTTTTAAAACAAATTAAAAAAAAAAAAAATTGGAAAAAAATTTCGCGTCCGCGGGCTTTTTTCCGCTCGGATCTCTCCCGGAGCGAATATTTAGGCAATTTCGAGAGCACATTTCTACATGTGATGGCATGAGACAATAGAGGGCGGAAAGACGAACCCAGTGTTGCGGGGGAGCGCTCCCCCCCCTCGCTCCCGCTCCCAATCCGCGCTCCAGGCGGGAGCGGGTCGGGAGCGCACTCCCGATAAAAAAATTTGCTCTCCCTGCCAATTTAGGGAGCGACATTGGGAGCGTCGCTCCTGGAGCGAATATTGAACACTTGAGAGCAATCGGGAGCGATCGCTGCCTGATCGCTCCCGAGCGTTAAATATTCGCTCCGGGGATCGCTCCTCGATCGCTCCCGGGCATTAAATATTCGCTTTTGGAGCGACGCTCCCGATGTCGCTCCCTAAATTGGCAGGGAGCGTAAATTTTTTTATCGGGAGTGCGCTCCTGACCTGCTCCCGAGCCACTGATCGCTCCCCGATTGCTCTCGAGTGTTAAATATTCGCTCCGGGAGCGACGCTCCCGATGTCGCTCCAGGAGCGACGCTCCCGATGTCGCTCCGGGAGCGACGCTCCCGATGTCGCTCCGTAAATTAGCAGGGAGCGCAAATTTTTTTATCGGGAGTGCGCTCCCGACCAGCTCCTGAGCCTCTCCCCCCTGGAGCGCGGATTGCGAGAGGGAGCGAGGGGGGGGGGAGCGCTCCCCCGCAACACTGGGTTCGTCTTTCCGCCCTCTATCGTCTCATGCCATCACATGTAGAAATGTGCTCTCGGAATTGCCCCAAACACAATTGGGTGCAAAGCCCCATCCTTGGGCTCCAAGCCCACAAGTGATCCTTGTGGCGCTTTTCCCTCCAAGCCCTAAACCCTAGGGCTTGGAGTACCTCCCAAGCTACACAAATCAATAGATTTGACATCTATTAGCTCGAGGACCATGTGCACTGTCAGAGGGAGAGGAGGGTGTGACTATTAAATAACATTATATCACCCTTCTGTTTAATTTTACCCTTACTCTTTTCTTGAATAGACTTCAAAGAGGGAGGAACACAGTGAAAGAGGTTGTGTGCATTAGTGCAAGGATAGATGAAGAGCCCTCATAATCAAAATCTGGGTTGGCAGCGATCATGTGTTTTATACTCTTCATCCCTATTTCAGCCTCTATTTCTTTTTGCCTAGATTTTTCTACCTCAAACTTCTCAATTTTTTCTAGCAACTCCTTGATTTCCCCATTTTGTTCCGTCGGTGTGGCACATGGGACAATTTGGCCTCTAATACCATCCAAGTGTTGTTTTAGCATGTGAATGCCCCTTCAACCTCTAATTCTTTTATGACAAAATTTGCAATACATTTGATTATCAATCATCTCAACATATGCCCAAGCAACATCTTTCATTCTAGGAGCCATTTTCTGATATTTGGAATTGGAAATGAAAGGACAAAAGTATGAAAATGAAAAGAACAAAAACAACTCTTCAATGTTCATTTCTTCTAGAAAAATTATTCTTTTCAATTTCCAGATTTGCAAAAAAAATAAAGAAACAAGGGAAGATTTGAGAAGTGAAAAAGGATTACCTCTATCCTCCTCAATTCTACTCCAAAAACCAACTCCTCAATGCCACTCCAATGATTGCCCAAGAACCTCCTCACTGTTGCTCCAAAAACCAACTGTAACTCTTCACAAACTCCTCACAAATGCTCACATAAATGCAATGAGATAGTTGTGAGGAAATGTGAGGGGGTTGGGTCACTTTTATGGGCTTGGGAGAGGGGTAGAGACATTAAGAAAAAAAGAAAAAAAACTCATTTTGAAGTTTGAGTTGCTGCTTTTTTCTTTGCGGACTAGGTCGACCAGTTTAAGACAGGCTCGGTTGAGTTGACCGGTTCGTTACTGAATCGCCCGAGTTGGTGTTCGACTACCGAACTAGTTTTTTGACTGAGCCGACTCGGGCAGGGTTCTGGCTCGGTCTACTAGGTTGAATCCAATTTGGACAGGCCTCGTTTTAAAACTATGACTGAATAAAGAGCCCAAGTTTGTTGGCTTTCCCTACTTTGGGATTTCCAAGGTAAAAACTGTGTCAAATAATTTTTATGTGTTTGGTTTCTTGTTTTATTTCTATTCTGCTTAATTGAGGGAGGAACCCAGAGTATATTTTGTTATAAATTTTTAGATCTGAAGAAGTTAGTTTTATTTTTGTTCTAAGAAATTTTATTGAACTTTAAATCTGATCTAGGTTCAAGAAATCTAACAGATGCATATTTTATGGGATTTCATTTGCAATAAATGACACAAATAATAAAATCATTCACCAATTTAACACGACACACATCTTGCCCTAGTGATAAGTTGCAACACTAGTGCAAACTAGGTTGACAGTTCAAGTTGACAGTTCAAATCTTGCCATCGCTATAATTTTGCAATACAATTTTGACCTGCCATGTTTCTAGTCCACATAGAATTTCTAGAGGGTCGACATGGCAGCCTTTGATTGGTCCATGTGGTGTCATAGTGGCATCCTTCCATTGGGGCATGTCAACCTTGCCATGCCACATGCTACCTTGTCATCATGCTATGTCATTGTCTTGTGTGCCACTTGTCGTCCCTGTCTGTCATCCATGTTTTCCATCAATTTCCAAAGGCCATAACTTTTGCATATGGTGTCCATTTGAATGCGTTCAAATTGCATTGGAAAGCTCTTAACGAGCTCTTCAACATGGAGACCTTTTTATTGGCATTTGAAACCATCAATTTGGATTGATTTTGGGAATCCTCATGGATCATCTTTAGTGGTTTGGGATGATGAAGAAGAGATGTGTTGATCCCTGCTCAATCTTGGTCAACATTGATATTCTTTAAGTCAAATGTTTCATGAATGACAATAGTACTTCCTTGGAGCAGCTCTAATAAGGTTGAAGTTGGAAGCCCATGCACTGGACCTATCAAATGTATCCTCTTGTGAGTTTGGTTTGGACCACTTCTTCAACTTTAGTACACAGGTGATGTTGTCTTTCTTTAAGTGGACTTGTACACACAGAGTTGAGGTTTATTGTTTACTTTTTTTATCTATTGTTTTGCTCATTTTGCATGTGTGTGTGTGTTTTGTTTATTATATATATAATTTTGTTGATATCTTGCAATTTTTTCCTGATATATGATATTTTTCTTTTTCAGACCCTTGATGATATTTTTGATGACACGATGTCAACGAAATTTCTTAATATGTACCTCTCATTGTTTAATATAATTTGTTGGCCTTCAAGGCTTTTTGAAGAGAGTATGGTGATGAAGTTGTCTTTTTTGTGCTTGAGATTGAAATTGTTGAATCCATCTCCATATTTTTATGTTTAGCTTTATATTATTAGGAAATAACAATAGATCACCTATTGTGGTAATGAATTGTGAATTTGGTTTCAAATCTAAATTAGATAATTTGTTCATTATTCTATTTGTAGACACCATATTAGAGTATAACATGTTGAAATTGTTGCTAATTTTGTAGATGACATTCAGTTATATGGAGAAAATGCGAAATGATGTATGCATGGCAAGATATGGATTTTCATCTCATGTGGTAAGTTAGCATTGTAGATTTTAAGAATTGTAGCATGGCTAGTTTCATATTTAAATATATCAATGATGAGTCTTTCTTTAAGGATGCTTAATTAAGTGCATTTTTTTTTGCGAAAAATTGCAACAACAGAGGACACAGATATTAGGCTTTCAACCAGGGAAAAAACCCTCCAAGGGGAAAACCGAGAAAACGTCTCTCTTCTTATAGAATCTGTTTCAATGAGATACAAAGACCCAATCCCTAGACCAAGTCCTCCAATAAGTTTTCAACACTTCAACAAGTCCTCTTGATTCTACATCAACCAACTTCAGTACTGCAACTTGTCTTGTAATTTCAACATGCCATCTTCAATACTGCAACTAGTCTTGCAACTTCAACTTGTAATTTCAGTCTTGCAACTGCTACAGAAACCCTAATCAAACTTCCTCCTGAGACCTTCCTAGAGAAAGACAACTCTTCCTAGGGTCAACGATGTCAGAATAGAGTATTCTTCCTTCCAGCTACAAGATACTGCACTTCGTCCTCCTGCAACTTGAACCTACAATTTTGGCTGTCCCAAAATGCTGCAGAAACCCTAATCCTTCACCCGCATGAGAGAGATAAAGCCTAAAAAAGGAAATTTCGCTTCCTCGGATTTTTCTTGCCTTCTAGACGTTTTCTCTTCCTTCTTCTAGCTTCCCAGTTACAGATTTAATTATTTCTTGAGAGATCGAACTTCTTAGTGAGTGAGTCCCAAATGACGTCGAATTGTTGTTTTATATAGCCTTCTCAAGGGGTCGAATTCCCTCCTTAAGGCCAACTTGTACTTTTGGAGTTTCCAGGATTTTCTAGACTAAAAAATAATTATCTTTCCAATTACATTTTTGCCTGGAAGGGTCATATAAACATCACGTTGACTGCTTTGACTCATGACAATAAATTCTAAGACCTAACAAACCCTAGAAGCATGAAGAACATGCTTTTACCTAGAAGACCATCAATAATGAGCATGACAACCATGCTTTTGAAATAATAACTTTTTCCTTTCTTTTATTGTTTGTTAGATAGGATACATAGTGAAATGAGTACAACAACAATTATGAAGACCGAAACTAGTTACATTCTTCAACACTTCCTCTTAATTATGGAGATATTCATAATTGTACAACTAGTACACATCATTGTCAAACTGAGGAGTTATCATAAGAAGAATCGGATTGATGAGCCAACTGTAAGCATCATCATTATGACTAGCACTGTCTCTGAGGCCTAACTAGACAAGCTCCACTTCATTCAGGAGCATTATGCTGGGAGGCTTTATGTGTGATACCACACTACCTCTACAAGGCACATACCCCATCCAGATGTTCATAAGGTATGCCCTTTTAGTACTATTATTATCTTAGATCTCCATTCTTGATTCCTCAAAGAATATCGGTCCTCTTGGACCACTCTTATCTTGGATACCTGTCTTATCCTTGAAGAGTTTTAGTACCTTTCCTTTCTTGGAATGTCCATCCTCAAGGAAACCACAGATACTTATCCAATCCTTCACCATTTTTTCTTCATCACCTGAAGAAGAGAATGCATAGGTGATGTTAATCATTACTCCCTCTCAACCAGAGAGGACATCCCTATTCTCCTTTTGATTAGAGAATAGATCCTTGCTCCTATTTAAGGAGACTCCTTTGCTCCCTCTCAAAACTAGAGGAGATTCCCGACTTCCTTTCAAACTAGGAAGTCACCACCACAAGCCTTATAACTTGTCTTCAAAAGAGTGTCTGCTATTTGATCTTTCATAGCTACATGGCTCCCTCTTTCTTTTGCATCTCTTGCATCGAGCTTGCTTCATTTTGAGGTATCATGGAGCCCATTTTACTCTTCAATATTGTGATAGGATCCAAGTCATCCTTTCTTTCTCTTCACTTTCATCTTGTCATTGTTTATGAAGGCCTTATATTGAGCCTTTCCATAACTTCTATGTGAAATTGATCTCTCTTGTTGACCTTCAGGTTATCTTCTTACACTGCTACCTTCAATCCCAAGATGAGTATATCTTGACTTCACAATTGCCAGGTATCAGACATTGAGCTTTCCTCAACATTCTTCATATATTCCTTCCATACTATTGAACTTGCCTCAACTATCACCATGTATTCCCGCAACATCCTTCCAGGTAGCAAAATAACATGTTAACCAGATAACCAATAATAAATAAAAATAGACTTACCTCATCATGATGACCTTCTCAATTGAGTACCAACATCCTCATGGTCATTCTCCATATGAATCTTCCTTCATGCATCAGAGTGCCCACGGATCAAATTTGATTACCAAGTTAAAACTTCTCTTCCGAAGATTATACTGGATGCTAATCATTATTTTACATATTCTAGAGAAAGTTTTAATCCTTTATTTAAGTAAGTCAAATTCTTCCTTTAAAACATCATTTATACTAAGCATGTTACAAGATTCAATGCATGTGAATCTTATCAAGAGTCACTTTCAATATACATTCCTATGCTTCTTATTCTATCATTTGGCTATGTGAAAGTTCGAAAACCCGAATCCTATTGCAGCAACTGGAAATTATCCTCCTAATCGTTAATTAAATGTAGCAATTTATTTATTGTTTCCTACAACAAATACTGAATAACTCACACTACAACCTACACAAATAAAACTGCGGATAATAAACGTTGGAAGAAATGTTAACACACACACATAAATTTACACAGTTATTTTTGGACCAATGTGCCCAGAAAATCCCAACTTGGGAAAACCGGTGAAGTAGTGAAGGTTTTATTATATTATGCAGCAGTGAAATTTGAGTACATCTATGGATGCCCAACTGGCTGTCCAAACAACAAGAAAATTTGAGTAAAATACTGAAAGGAATTACCCTTCTCCCACAGGAAATCTCTGGCTGAACTTTCCCTATCAAAAACTCAGCCTCCTGGAGCACTGCGTCAGCCTCTGTGTTGCTCTGTGTAGCTGGTTGGATGGCTTGCTTCGAACTGGGCTCAGATGAAGTCGTTCTATCTCTGGAAGCTGAGAAAATCATCTCTTCGGCCCTCTGGGACTCCTTCTCAACCTCTGGAACTGAGAACGAATTTCCTCCTCTCCAAATCGATCTGCTTGACTGAAGCACTATGCAATCCCTTAGTGTTGCCTCTCTGGGACAATTCAACCCACTTGCTGCTACCTCCCCAGATATGGAAAATCTTTCTTTTGACTCACTGTCCCTGCCCCTCACTCACTGCTTCGATCTTACTGGCTCTCTCTCCGGCAACTCACTGCTGCTACTTTGGAAATTGATCTGCTCATGAAATCGAACCTCTCAAGTGTATTCTTAAAGTGCCCATCAACTTCTTCTTATAATCCTTTGTTGAAACTTCAATGACCAAGATTAAATCTTAATTGATGGCTACTAAGTTGCACAAAACGGGGAAATGGGTATGAGTTTCCGAAACGGGCACGGGTACGAAACGTGACCTCCACAAATCTTGGAAACGAGGAAACGCAATATATATATATATATATATATATATTTATATTATAATATATATTAGGACATTTTAGAAATATGCGCAATCATAAAGCATATATGATACATTCTAATTTATTACATTATGATAAATTGTAATTGTCAATGCATAAACTATAAATCTCTAAATTTACATCACATTTACTCATGAATGATCACATAATGAAAATAGCAATATCAAAAATCAGCCACGAGAAATTTCTACTTTCTTGTCTCGTGCTTGATTGGGAGTCTCCTCCTACATAAGATAAGATAAGATAAGATAATTTTATTAATGTCCAACAAATGACCATAGTAGGTCAACGGGATTGTCGGTTACAATGATTATATTATGCAAGTCGGTGGACCAAACAGTCCCCTTTAACATTTATTTAAAAGCAGGAAATACATCTAAAATGTAAATGAAGTAGCAAGGAGCTCTCAGCTTTGAAGCAGAGTGCTGCGATGAGGCAGAGATGAAAGAGAAGAAAAAGAGGAAGAAGAGAGGGGGGGGGATCCCTTGACTATTCCCTACTCCTAACATCCGAGGTCGAGAGAAGAAAACTGAGGGAAGCTTGTCAAAGTTTGTTGTCTTGTAGATACGCTGGGCTGTCGATGATGCCACCTGGAAGTTCTACGGCGCCTCCCTGGGGTGGAACTAATCTTGGGGCGGTGCTGCAGTCTGGTGCGTCGGCCCCTTCGAGACTGCACTGATCTGTTTTCGGTATCAGTGGGATGGTCCATGTTTCTTTTGGTGCCCCGTGCTGAGGGTAACGCCCTAAAGAAGTCCGTGATCTTCTGCGTAGTGTCTGGTCTAGTAGGAGGCTGGAGAAAACGGGCCCGAAATCTGAAAGCCTCCTGGAGGTTAAGTGCTAGGCATCTCGTATCAACATATCTGAGGAAGCTGGACAAGGTCTGAGAAGACCTGAAGAGACAATGGAAACGGCCTCGGATCTCGTAGTATGCAGGGCATCCGAAGATGAAATGTGTTTCTGTTTCTATCTCCTGTAAATGACAAAGCTGGCAGATCCTGTCTGCCCTATCGATGTGGTGATTTGTTTCCACCCAGAGTCTGTGAGAACCGACTCTGAACTGCCTAAGGGGGATTCTAAGGGCATGCATCCAATGTTGGAGCGTGTGTCGAACGACCTTAGTGCTCTTGATTAAATACAAGTTCCATACCCTAGTACTTGACAAAATCCAATGGAAACATTGTAATCCCCCCAATCCTGAAATCCTGAAAAACAGATAAGTCTGCTGGATTTTGAGTGAGATCTAAAATTCTACTTTCTCCATATGAAATCCAATGAGGATGAAACCACTCTCAAAATTCTACTTTCTCCATGAACTGCATATCGACACTAGGGCCATAGGTTTGAACATTAGGCTGCCCCACTCAAAAAATCCTCTTTTTTATAACCTGAGAGGCATCTAGAACCATCTAAAAGATATTTTAGTCGCCCAATAAAAAATTAGAAGCGAAAACATAAAAAAATACAAGAAAAAGTCAAGTTAGAATAGGAAACTCCACTGTACGGCTTGGAAACGCGTTTCCATGCCGTACGGTACGAGTTTCCTCATTTCCGTTTCGTTTCCGACTGGAAATGGACCCTTCTCCAACTTTTCCTGCAACTTAGGATGGCTAGGATTAACTTGAAGTCGATCTGTGTGAGTTTCTAGAACATTCATACCTTGACTTAATTAATTCTGATTAGTTAGTCATATTCCCTAAGTTTAGACTTAGGAAATATTTAAAAATAGACTAATAACCTAATTAAGTCATTTCTAGGGGGAATTTCTAGAAACGATTTCTGGGTTTTGGAGATCTCCTGTATTCTAGCCTCTCCACAAAATTTTGTGGCTAGAGCACAACTGACGCTACATAAACTAACACTCCTTCTTAGCGAGTAATGTGTTCTAGTGCTACTGCCGCCTATAGCAACGCCCTGTCTCTACATCATCTCCTGTCACGCTGTTGATGTCGGCCATACTGCCCACAACCACTGTACAACTCTGATGTACGTTGCATCTGTGTAGTGTAGATCCGGGTTAGCATCGGATGTGCTCTAGACATGAAAATTGGCAGAGGCTAAAGCACATGAGATCTCCAAGACCTAGAAATGGTTTGGGAAGATTCTAACCGGTTTGGGAGATATTAAAATAATTAATATTTTTAATGGAGTTCCTAAGTTTAAACTTAGGAAAAATAAAATATTAATGGGTATTAATATAAAACTGGGTTAGAAGGGTCCAAAAGTCATGGATCAAGCCAAATCTAATCTTAGCCATTGATTAGAGATTTAATGTCGGTCGTTGATGGACCAACGAGAAAAGTATAAGTGGAGGCTTGAGGGTCAGTTGGAGAATACACCAAGAGAGATCAAGAATTCGATTTTCTGGGGCAGGGTTTGCTGAGGAAATCAAGTGAGTGATCAGTTGCAGCGAGGGGCAGTGAATACATAGCAGAGAGGTAGAGTTGGTACTAGAGAGATGACACAGAGCTCGGAGAGGTTGATGTAGAGGCAGTTGGGTGCTACGCAGAGGTAGATAGGAGCTGCGCAGAGCCAGGAGAGGCCAGCGTGGGTAACATAGAGGGTCTAAGGGCTAAAGCAAAGTCTAGCAAAGCTAACGCAGGGCCAAGAGGCAGCGTTGGGAGGATTTCGTGGGACAGACTGGGAGCTGGTGAGCCGGGTAGGGTGACGCAGTCCCTATCAAAGTGACGCAGAGCAATGGAAGCTGCAATTGTTGCTATGGGGTCGTTCATCTGGAGATTAATCAGCCAGAATATCTTTCTTCGAGGAGAGGTACTACTGCTGAGGGCATTCTTTGTTGGGTGAGCCATTTCTGGCACCCTAGTTGTATTCTGAAAATTGCATAATAATAAAACCCTCTGAATAGCTGCATCGGTTTTCCCGCATTGGGTTTTTCCGGGGACATTGGTCCAAAAATAACGGTTTCACTTGTGTGCTTGTTTTCTTTCAGTTGATGATCTATAGATGTTGATATTGTAATTGTGTTTATTTTCAGTATTTACATGGTAAATGACTTGTTAAGTAATTAAACAAGTAGGAAGAAATAAACCAGATAGTACAGGAAGAATTTCTAATGGGTTAAACTTAGAAATTCCAACACGAGGGATTCTAGAGGCAGAGGGATCAACCTAGTATTTTCGCAGAGCAGATCTCTAGCTGGACACAATATTTTTGCAGTAGTTTGCTAGAGCAAAGCTAGCATCGGGTGGAAGAAGAGCACACATTGAAGGACAATTTTCCTCAGGGAACTTCTAGTCTTAAGAAGTTCGTTTTCCCTTGCAAATCAACTGTTGTTGTGAGCAGAGTTTCTCACTCCAGAAGGGAGTGTGAATCTCCTAGCAACAACTAAGCAGAAGGGAAGAGGATATTTTTGACATTTGTTGAGATGGCCACTGCTAGGCTTCGAGATCAAAACAAGTTGGATGGTGATTCCAACTATGTCACCTGGAAGGCAAGGATGTCCTTCCTTCTAGATGAATATTGCCTTAAGACATTTATAGATGCAATGGTAGTTATCCCAACAGATGCAGATCAGCTGAAGGAGTACAGAAAGGAGATGGCGCAGGTGAAGAGGTTGATCCTAGGCGAAATCTGGAATCACATTGTTGCACACATAGCTGGCAAAGGGACTTCCAGAGAGATGTGGGAGACTCTTTCCATGTTGCGCTAGGGCACTTCCGAGCAGTGGAAGATGTACTTAGAAGAGAATCTAAGATGCATCAGGATGCAGAAGGGGGAAGCATAGACCCCTTCCTCACCAGCACTCAAAAGGTCCGAGACCAATCGTCAGTTGTTGGGGTAGCACCTAAACCAACAGAGCTAGTGCGATTGGCACTAAATAGTGTCTCCAAGGAGTGGGAGGTGTTTGTCCAAAGTATTTTCGGAAGGGATACCTTGCCAAGTTGTAATAGGATGTGGTCTGATTTGCAGCAGAAGGAGTTGAGGCGAGCTGTTCTAAAGAGTTGCATTAGTGGCAGTAGCAGCGGACGGAAGTAGGTGAAGGAGGAGGAGAATGTGGCCCTCGCATCTAAGGGTCCCAGTCAGGGACTACATGAGCAAAGAAAGAAGAAGAAGAAGGTCTTGTCGAAGGTCAAGTGCTTCAGATGTGGTGAGCTCGGTCACTATAATACCTAGTGTCCTCTCAAGAAGAAGGACAAGGAAGAGAACCAGGACCAACAAGCAGAATCAACAGAGATCGATAGGCTTTCCTCCAGGCTGGAGGAAGACTTTGCCATGTTTGCCTACATACCCCCAGGAGTGAAGTGGGATGACTTGGTGTTGTAGCCCTAGAGCGCTACAGATGGGCAGGATCCTTGAGGAAGTCCACCTCATGGATCATTACCTTGCTATGGGGGCCCACAGTATTCAGTAGCACGATGGATCAGTGGCAGTTAATGCAGTCAGATGCCAGAGTGACAGTTGCAGAGACTAGTAGTAGTCAGATGCTAGGGAGCACAATGCAAAGTTGGCAGCAGTGCAGTTGGCACAGTGCAGAGTCAACAGTAGCGCAGAGACTAGTAGCAGTGAAAGACTCGAGTGACAGATGCATTATACTAATCATAGTTGATTAAGTATTTAAGATGCCTTTCAGTTGTAGATGTCGCAGTTGCAGCAGCAATAGATGGAGAGGGAGTTGCAGTGCAAATGCAGTGTTGGTAGCAGTTGAGTAAGGTCAGCATTGGCATGTGAAAATTCTATCACTCCAACAACTGATTTACTTTACCTACTTATTTTTCAATAAGTTATTTATGAAATTCTTTCAATAAACATTAAAATAAATTTTGTTGCAAATATCACACCATAATACAAAAACAAACACATGCACAAGAATCAACACATCGACACAAATATTTTAGATGGTAGTCCCTGGAAAAACCCAATGTGGAAAACTCGGTGCAGCAAGGGAAGATTTTATTATTCAGCAATTCTTTTGTACAACAGGGTGCCAAACTGGGTTACCCAATAGAGAGAAAAATTCTACAACACTTCTCCTAGTCTCAGCATCAACTTAGCTGACCTCTGCGTAGCTCCCAAACACTCTACATCAGCCCCTGCCTCTCTGCATCAGCACTTGGGCTCTTTGCGTCACCCATGCAGGCCCTCCAGTGACTGCGCAGTCTGTTGCTGTCTTTGCGTTTGCCTCTCCAACCTCTGCGCTGGTCTTCTAGTGCTGCTCTCGACTCTTTGCTTCGTACTTGCTGCAACCTGCTACTGCTAGGAGATTCGCACTCCCTTTTGGAGTGAGAAACTCTTCTCACAACAACTGCTGATCTGCAAGGGAAAACGAACTTCTTGAGACTAGAAGTTCCTTGAGGAAAATTGTCCTTCAGTGTGTGTTCTTCTTCCACCCGATGCTAGCTTTGCTCTAGCAAACTACCGCAAAACTACTGCGTCCAACTAGAGATCTGCTCTGCGAAAATACTAGGTTGCTCCCTCTTCCTCTGGAATCCCTCGTGCTGGAATTTCTAAGTTTAACTCGTTAGAAATTCTTCTTGTACTATCAGGTTTATTTCTTTCTACTTGTTTAATTACTTAACAAGTCATTTACCATGTAGAGATTGAAAATAAACACAAGTACAGTATCAACATCTACAGATCATCAACTGAAAGAAAACAAGCACACAAGTGACACTGTTATTTTTGGACCAATGTCCCCAGAAAAACCCAATGAGGGAAAATCGGTGCAGCTATTTAGAGGGTTTTATTATTATGTAGTTTTCAGAATACAACTAGGGTGCCAAAAATGGCTCACCAACAAAGAATTCCCTCGACAGTAGTACCTCCCTTTCAAGACAGATATTCCGGCTGATTAACCACTAGATGAACGATCCCACAACAACAATTGCAACTTCCACTGTTCTGCGTCACTTTGATAAGGACTGCATCACCCTACCCGGCTCACCAGCTCCCAGTCTGTCCCACGAAATCCTCCCAGCACTGCCTCTTGGCCCTGTGTCAGCTCTGCTAGCCTCTACGTCAGCCCTTAG
This sequence comes from Pinus taeda, assembly GCA_000404065.3. Taxonomy (NCBI): domain Eukaryota; kingdom Viridiplantae; phylum Streptophyta; class Pinopsida; order Pinales; family Pinaceae; genus Pinus; species Pinus taeda. Next base: position 13,282 of record APFE030611580.1, on the reverse strand, counting down.
ACCCTCTGTGTCACCCACGCTGGCCTCTCCTGGCTTTGCGCAGCTCCTAGTTGCCTCTGCGTAGCACCCAACTGCCTCTCTGTCAATCTCTCTAGGCTCTGCGCTCTCTCTGGTACCAACTCTGCCTCTCTGCTATGTATTCACTGCCCCTCGCTGCAACTGATCACTCGATTTCCTCAACAAACCCTGCCCCAGAAAATCGAATTCTTGATCTCTCTTTTTGTATTCTCCAACTGACCCTCAAGCCTTCTCTTATACTTTTCTCGTTGGTCCATCAATGACCGAGATTAAATCTCTAATCAATGGCTAAGATTAGATTTGGCTTGATCCATGACTTTTGGACCCTTCTAACCCAGTTTATATTAACACCCATTAATATTTTATTTTTCCTAAGTTTAGACTTAGGAACTCCATTAAAAATATTAACTATTTTAATATCTCCCAAATTGGTTAGAATCTGCCCAAACCATTTCTGGGTCTTGGAGAACTCATGTGCTTTAGCCTTTCCACCAATTTTCATGGCTAGAGCACATCTGATGCTACCGAAATCAACAATCCCTCTTAGCAAGAACTATGCTCTAGTAATACTCACTAAGTATCACACTGGTCATTCGACATCGGTCCCTGTGCTGATGCTAGGCCTTCCCGCCCAACATCCTCTGCACTACTGCATCCTGTACTGTTGCCCATGGCCCTACCCCTGCCACTGTTGAATCCGTATGGCAACTCCCTCTGCATCCGTGCTACTGCTGGTCCATCCTCCCAACACTGCATCTGCACTGCATCCTGCTCTCCTCATTCTACATCGTGTTAATGCATACTACTACTGCACTACAGCTCAGTTACTGAGAAGTAAGGAACTGATCCATGCAACATCTGACATCCCTGTCAGGCTAGAAACACTCTCGATGTTGAAGCTCCCTCTGCCGCTAACAAGTGCTCCCTATACTGACCTCTGTGCTGCTGCAACAATTCCATGCATCTCGTACCGTTGCACACCTCTTCGTGCCATCCTACACTGGTGCAACACTCCTGTGCTTCTCGCACTGTTGCATCTTGTTTGCCTCGCGCTGTCTCGATACTCCTGCACTGTAGCACTCTCTGCCACTCCATCTGCATCTGTCTCTACCGACATCTGCCAGTCGTGCTTCTCTTCTTCGGGGCTCCTGTAGCAAGGTATAATCCAAGAGGTTGGGTTCCTCAAGGATCATGCCCCTCATCACTTGTAGTCCTCTTGACTACAACTCGATATCTCCCCACTTCTTCTCAAGTGGCACATGAGCAATCATGGCACAATCGTCATCCTCCTCGTCTTCTTTCTCCGCCCTTGTTGGGGCTGCCTTGGTCTCAGAAGCCTCTCCCTTGCTCTTCTTCCTAGGACACTGGTTCGCAAAATGACCTAGATCCCGACAATGGAAGCACTTGAACTTGGAGAGGTCCTTCTTCTTCTTCTTTTCCTGCTTTCCCACAAATGCTAGAGCCGCATCATCTTCTTCCTCCTTGATTCTGACCCCTTTGTCGCTATTCCCCACCTTGGTCAGCCGTTTGATATCTTCTTGCCGAAGAGCCGCCCACAGTTCTTTCCAATCTGAAAGCTTCGACTTGCCTAGTATGCTCTGGACAAATACTTCCCAATCCTCAGAAACTACGTTTAGTGCGGTCCTCACCATCAATTCCTCATCCGACGTGCCCCTATGGAAGTTAGCTGATCACGGATCTCCTTCAACCGACTAAGGAAGACATCTATTTGCTCTCCCCACTGCATCTAGTATGACCACAACTGATTTTCAAGTAACATCTTCCCCTCCACGGAAGTATGCTGGTACAATTTCCTTGGGGCCTCCCACATCTCATTTTTCGTATCCTTTTCGACAATATGCGGCACCACATGATCCTTGACTCCATCAAGGATGATGCATTTCTCCCTGGTCATTTCCTCCTCATGCTTCTCATTTTTAGTTGGGTCAACAGGGATTGCTATTATTTTCAAGGCGAAGTCCTTGATACGACATCTATCTAGAATGGACAAGATCCTGGCCTTCCAGACCACAAAGTTGGACGCTCCGTCCAGCCTATCCTGATCTCTCAGCTCATTCACGGCCGTTTCGCTGCTCTTCTGTTGACTCCTCTGAGTCTCTCTACTTCCCTCTTGGAATTCCTCTGTTCGACTCTTGCTGAGTCTCTCAACTTCTCGTCTTGAAGTTCTCGATTCAACTCCCTCTGAGTCTTGATTTCCCTTCTAGAAATCCCTCTACCAACGTCGAGTTTCCCCACTTTGATTGTCTGTGCAACTGCACCACTGATCTGGATTCCTTGGCTAGAAATCTGCCTCGACAACAACTCCCTCCTCCTCGGTCTTGCCCTATTAGGTATTGTTTTGATCACAATACCCCACCAGCTTCGCTCTGCAAATTACCCACAACCTCCTATGCCCTAGCAACTGAAGGACTGAGCCACTTGGCTCTGCACAATCCCCACACCGGCAAATCAGCTCCCCCAGTTAACTGCGTCAGCCCTCCTGGCCTCTGCGTGAGCCTAATTCTGCCTCCCTTAGCCTCTGCGCTGCCTCTCTCTGGCGCAGAATGATGATGCAGTCCCTCCGTGTCACTCCTTCCTCTGTCATCTTCTACAATGATCAGCTTTGTCGCTCGGGACAACTAAATCTATTGCAAATGCGTTGCTTGGCTGATGCCTTCAGTTATCCTATGATCTACAACCACGCTCTGATACCATGTTGGAATTTCTAAGTTTAACCTGTTAGAAATTCTTCCTATACTATTTGGTTTACTTCTTCCTACTTGTTTAATTACTTAACAAGTCATTTACCCTGTAAATACTGAAAATAAACAAAAGTACAGTATCAACATGTACAGATCATCAGCTGAAAGAAAACAAGCACACAAGTGACTCCGTTATTTTTGGACCAATGTCCCTGGAAAAACCAAATGCGGAAAAACTGGTGGAGCTATATAGACGGTTTTATTATTATGCAGTTTTCAGAATACAACTAGGGTGCTAGAAATGGTTAACCCAATAGAGAATGCCCTCGGCAGCAGTACCCCTCCTCAGAGACAAATATTCCGGTTGATTAATCACTGGATGAGCTATCCCACAAAAACAATTGCAATGTCCACTGCTCTGCGTCACTCTGATAGGGACTGCGTCACCCTACCCGTTTCATCAGATCCCAGTTTGTCCCATGAAATCCTCCCAGCGCTGCCTCTTGGACCTGCGTTAGCTCTACTAGCCTTTGCGCAACTTCTGAAGCCTCTGCGTCAGCCCTTAGACCCTTTGCGTCACCCACGCTGGCCTCTCCTAGCTTTGCCAACTCCTTGCTGCCTCTGCGTAGCACCCAACTGCCTCTGCATCAACCTCTCCGGGCTCTGCGCTATCTCTCTAGTACCAACTCTGCCTCTCTACTATGTATTCACTGCCCCACCCTGCAACTGATCACTCACTCAATTTCCTTAGCAAACCCTTCCCCAGAAAATCGAATATTTGATCTCTCTTGGTGTATTCTCCAACTAACCCTTAAGCCTCTTCCTATACTTTTCTTGTTGGTCCATCAACGACTGAGATTAAATCTCTAATGACGGGCTAAAATTAGATTTGGCTTGATCCATGACTTTTGGACCCTTCTAACCCAGTTTTATATTAATACCCATTAATATTTTATTTTTCCTAAGTTTAGACTTAGGAACTCTATTAAAAATATTAATTATTTTAATATCTCCCAAACCGGTTAGAATCTGACCAAATCATTTCTGGGTCTTGGAGATCTTATGTGCTTTAGCCTCTCCACCAATTTTCATGGCTAGAGCACATCTGATGCTACCCCAAATCAACACCTCGATTTGGAGAGATCAAATTTTTTTGTCCCACACTCAGAAAAATCGAGTCTCCTCAAGAAATTTGGGCTCTTGGAAAAGTGACTGTGCTGCCCTTTGGGGTGTCAATCTGATGCCCACACTGAACAACGAAAATCCCTCTGTTTCGCTATTGAGCTCTCCGGTTGATCATCTGCGCTCTGATACCTTGTGAATATTCGTAAACCCGAATCCTATTGCAGCAACTGGAAATTATCCTCCGAATTGTTAATTAAATTTAACAATTTATTTACTGTTTCCTGCAACAAATACTAAATAACTCACAATGCAACCTACACAAATAAAACTACGGAATAATAAACGCTGGAAGAAGCACTAGCACACACATAAATTTACACATTTATTTTTGGACCAATGTGCCCGGAAAAACCGAACTTGGGAAAACCAGTGCAACAGTGAGGGTTTTATTATATTATGCAACAGTGAAATCTGATTACATCTATGGATGCCCAACTGGCTATCCAAACAACAAGAAAATATGAGTAAAATACTGAAGGGAATTACCCTTCTCCCTCGGGCAATCTCTGGCTAGACTTTCCCTATCAAAAACTCAGCCTCCTGGAGCACTGCGTTAACCTTTGCGCTGCTCTGCATAGCTAGCTGGACGTCTTTCTTCTGACTGGGCTCAAATGAAGTTGTTCTTCCTCTGGAAGCTGAGAAAATTGTCTTTCCGACCCTCTGGTACTCCTTCCCGGGCTTTGGAACTGAGAACGAATGTCCTTCTCTCGAAATCAATCTGCCTGACTGAAGCACTACGTAGTCCCTCAACATTGCCTGTTTGGGATAATTCGACTCACTTGTTGCTGCCTCCTTGGATCTGGAAAATCTCTCCTATAGGTCACTGTCCCTGCCCCTCACTCACTGCTTTGATCTTACTGGTTCTCTCTCTGACAACTACTCTGGAAATCGATCTGCTCATGAAATTGAACCTGTCAAGTTTATTCTCCAAATGCCCATCGAATTTTTCTTATAATCCTCTGTTGGGACTCCAACGACAAAGACTAAATCTTAATTGATGGCTAGGATTAACTTGAAGTCGATCCGTGTGAGTTTCTAAAACATTCACACCTTGACTTAATTAATTCTGATTAGTTAATCATATTCCCTAAGTTTAGACTTAAGAAATATTTAAAAACTAACTAATAATCTAATTAAGTCATTTCCAGGTGGAATTTCCAGAAACGATTTATGGGTTTTGGAGATCTCTTTTATTCTAGCCTCTTCACAAAATTTCGTGGCTAGAACATATCCGATGCTACAAAAACTAACAAGCTCTGTGTCTCATAATGAGATGGTAACCTGATCCATTGCATTCCTTAATCCCTTACACAATATTGTTTCCATACTATATGGAAAGTATATTGTCCTTGTCATAATGCTTCATCCAAGAACCTTCTAAAATGATGGTTGTTGCAAGATCATGATGATCCATCTTTAGCAAGATGACTACCTCTAACTTAATGTTAGACAATGCTCGGATGAACAATATACAAAATGGTATATCCATCCGTTTTTAAATACTAAATGACTTCCAACAAGCAACTTAACCAAATAGACCCTACATATGCTACTATCACATGCTACTCATGATGTTATGCAAAATCAAGATTCTTTTATAAACAATAATGCATACTATCCCAAGGGAAAGACCAGTCTCTATAAGGAACCTAACAAATAAAGTGCCGCCTTTAATATTAAAGATCCTCCACATCTTCTTTCTCTGGTTCTCCGACGGCCTCAACTACATGAGATTCACTTCTTTCCTTTCTCTTGTTGTTTTGTTGGCTTGGACAGTCCCTCTTAAAGTGTCCAAACTCATTGCACTCAAAACATTGAACCTTGGACATATCTTTCTTCTTGGACTTTCCAAACTTTCTGTTCTTCAACTTCTTGACTCTAGATAGAAATACTTGAGACTACTCATCTGATCCAATGTCATCTTTTACCTTGATCCTTGATTCTTCTAGAAGGCACAATTTCAAGGCATGATGATCCATTATCCAATTCAACCTATAGTCTCTAGTTTCATGCCAAATAAATATGCCATTAACACTTAATGGAGGAATGGACAAATGTACTTCATGTGTGTTGAGCAGCAAAATAATGAAATGAGTGACCCGAGGATGGTGTTGGAAGCATCTCTAGGAAACTTTCTATGGAGAACCATGGGTGTCAACTACAGAACTATTTGTTGGGAATACTGAGAGGGAGGGCGGAGGGAAGGGTGGTGTGAATTAGTATTTCCTTTCACAATTGGTATTTTAAACTAATTAAGATCACTTATAAACAGAGCATAAAAAATATATGTATAAAAAAGTAATAATTTTAATTAATAAAGACAATGAGGACTCCAATCCTCTTTTACAATATTCAAATTTTAATCTGTACAATAATTCCTCAGGGGTCCATGTAATATCCCTTTTCAGGGATATCCCTCAAACACAAGCAAACTCCAACCAGAGATGGACTGGGAGGGCGTTTACCAGATATGTCGCCTCTAAAAAAGAGGACGAGATCTGGAGGCTACCCGACTCTTTCCAGACTCTGTCTAAGAGTATAGGAGGAAAACACACAAGTGGTATAGTAGCCAGGAAGCTCAAAGAGATAAAAATAATAGTAGTGCAACATACAATAATGTATACATGGAATATAAGCAGATACTCAAGAAATGTAGAGAGAAATGCTAAGACATTTTATTATACTGAGTAATGGACAGAGTACAAGAGGTGATTAGAAAGAGCACCTCGACTTGCACAAGGCAAGTGAAGAAATACACTCAGAATGGTAAGGAAATGGCCTCTCTCTGAACTGCGTCCACGCTGCTGGAGAACTGCTGCTGGAATCAAGTGAGGATTTGGGGCTGTTCCCCTCCATAGAAAATGCTGAAACTTTGGAATCAGCCTCTGCTCAATAAACCTAGAAAAACCCAGAAAGCTTTTCTAAAATAGCTGACCCCCGAAAATCACCCCCTTGAGGATCTACACTATCCCTCAAGGCTCTGCGCTGCCACTGAAGAGAATCCTCCAAAGCTCTGCTGGAGACTCTGCCAAAATCCTCTAATATGCAAGGGCTGATCCCTTGCTCAATCTTCAAGCTCAAATCCTCCACATAAACCCAATCCAGAGCTCCTACCAAAAGAGACTGCGTCCTCCTCTCTCAAGACTACGCAGTGATCAAAATGCTTTGTTCCTCCTCAACTCCAAAGATCGATCCTCCTGCAAAAGACTCATGAAACTACCTTGCCGGAGCAAGCACTCGAAGTCCCCCGGGGCTAAGGGTGAGATCTTCGAACGGAGACACTCGATGCACTAAACAATGTTGCAGACAGGCTAAACAGCTAGTGTGCCCTAAGTCGAAGTGACTAGCTCAAATGCAACATAATCGAATGCCAAAATGAGGAGGCTCCTCTCTTCTTTATAATGTTGGCCTCTCTCAAAACCCTAAAGCCCACCTCCTCCAACGTAGCCTCTCTCTTGCCACGTGCTCCTCTCCATCTGTGCAGTCCCTCCAAGTGTCTATGTGGGCCCCCTTCTCTACGTGGTCCTTTGGCCCCCTTGGCTCCCCTTTTAAGTTACAACGTTGTGCTACTAGGGATTGATTTTATTCAAAAAGTGAGTTATGTCCCCCTTCCCTCACCTTTTTATTTATAAATAACTATAGAAGGAAAAAATTGAGCAAAATCGAATATTCCAATTAGCCATGGCTAATTAGGAATATTACAGTCTCCCTCGGCAAAATGTTACTTGTCCTCAAGCAACTGAAGTGATGGATGCTGCAAAATTTTCTCCCTTTCCCAAGTGGCATCCTCATCCGATAAATTCTTCCACCTCACCAAGAATTCTCGGACCGTCTTGCTCCGCAGCTGCCTCTCCCTGGTATCAATAATAGCCTCTGGCTGCAACACCAAATGCCGCTCATCATCCGTGGGTGGTAGCTCATCTGTCACTGTCACCCAGCTGCCCCAATGCCTTCTTTAGGCATGATACATGAAAAACGTTATGAATCTTGCTGCCTTGGGGCAGCTCCAACTCATACGCAACCTATCCAATCTTGCGTATCACTCTGTATGGCCCATAAAAGCGGGGCTTGAGCTTCTCAACCCCCTTCTGCTTCTGTGACCACTGTCGGTATGGATGTAATCGTAGGTAGACCAAGTCCCCTATCTCAAACTGTCTCTCCACCCGACCCCTGTCAGCATACAGCTTCTGCTGGTTCTGCGTTGTAGCCATATTATCCTTGAGAGCTCGGAGAATATCCTGACTCTCTTGGATCCAAATCTTGGCTCTCGGAGCTTTGCTAGCACCAAACATCACATCAACAAAAGATAAAGGATGATATCCATACAATGCATAGAATGGTGACATACCAATGGACATGTGATGTGTAGTGTTGTAGCAGTACTCCCCCAGATGCAGCCACTTCAACCATGCTCGCTGCTGCCCACTGACATAGTTACGCAAGTAGCCCTCCAGCCACTTGTTAACTATCTCTTTCTTCCCGTCCGTCTGTGGGTGATAATTGGTACTCGGTGTCAACTCCGTCCCCACCAACCGGAAAAGTTCCTGCCAAAACTAGCCCATGAAACGACTGTCCTTGTCACTGATGATGGTCTTAGGAAGATCATGTAGCCTGAAGACCTCTCTGAAGAACAGCTCGGCCACTTGCGCTGCTGTGTAGTGTGTGGATATGGCGAAAAAATGTGCATACTTTGTTAGTCGATCAACGACGACAAAGATACAATCCTTGCCTTGTACCATGGGCAACCCTATGATGAAGTCCATCGAAATACACTCCCATTTCCCCTCCAGAATGGGAAGAGGCTGCAATAATCCTGTGGGATGGCTCATCTCCCCCTTGTTCCTCTGGCAAATACTGCACTCCTGGATATGCTGGAGTACATCCTCCTTGAGGCCCTTCCATGAGAACTTCTCTCTAATGGCCCTGTAGGTTTTGGTAAACCCCTGATGGCTGGCCAATGGTGAATCATGTGATGCCTGAAGTATCTTCTTCTTGAGCTGAGATCCCTTAGTCAAGAAGATCTGGTCCCTGTAGCAGATGATCTCATCGACCACCCTGTACCTGTCATCTGCCACTTGCCCATCCAGAACCTCACATTCAAATTTGTCCTTGGAGTACTCTACTAAGAGTCGAGCCCTCCAGTCTGTGTCCAAGCTCATAAGAGACAACGTGGCTAGTCTACGTGAAAGGGCATCTGCTACCATGTTGTTCTTACCCTTGACATACTCAATGTCAAAGTCATATGCTTGGATCTTACTGATCCACTTCTGCTGCCTCTCCTGTAGTTGTTTCTGCTCCAAAAAGAACCTGAGGCTGTTGTGATCAGTCCTTACCCTCAGTTTGTTACCCACTAAATACTGCCGGAACTTGGCCAATGCATGGATAATGTCCAGCATCTCCTTGTCGTATATAGAATACAACCTCTCGTGCGGAAGGAGCTTTCGGCTCTCAAAGGCTATAGGGTGACCTCCCTGCATCAACACTGCGCCGATCCCCTCTCCCGACACATCACACTCCAAAACAAATGGTTGCGAAAAATTCGGCAATGCAAGCACTGGACAGCAGCTCATAACCTCCTTGCGCCTGTGAAAGGCTCGTTGCGCTGTATCCGACCAACTGAATGCCCCCTTCCTCGTCAGATTTGTCAGGGGTGCAGCAAGCTGTGAGAAACTCTTGACGAACCTCCGGTAGTAAGTACAAATGCCAATGAATCCCCGAAGTTCTATCACGTTCCTCGGCTCCGGCCAATCTCTGATGGCCTTGATCTTCTCCTCGTGGACTCTCACTCTGTCCACCCCTATGATGTGTCCCAAGTACAACATCTCCGTCAACCCAAACTCACACTTGGAGAGCTTGGCATAGAACTGCTGCTCCTTCAAGATGCGCAACATTGTCTCAATGTGCTGGAGATGCTCCTCCCAAGTCCTGCTGTAAATGAGGATATCATCAAAGAACACCAACACAAACTTCCTTAAGTGACTGTGGAAGATGTGATTCATGCAGGACTAGAATTTAGCTGGGGCGTTGGTTAGCCCGAAGGGTATCACCAAAAACTCAAAGTGCCCATAGTGACTCCTAAAGGCGGTCTTGGGAATGTCCTGCTCCCTCATGCGAATCTGATGGTAAATCAATCTTTGAGAAGAACTGTGCTCCTCTCAACTCATCCATCAACTCATCGATCCTGGGTATGGGTACCTGTTCTTCAGTGTCTTCTTGTTCAGGGCCCTGTAGTCATTGCACATCCTCAATGTGTTGTACTTCTTCTTCACCAACACCACGAAAGAAGCAAAAGGACTCGTGCTCGGCCGAATGTGACCAAGAGCGAGCAACTCCTGAATGGCCCGCTCAATCTCATCCCGATAGGCCTTGGGATGCCTATAGGGTGTAGTAATCACTGCCTGTATGCCTCGCTCAAGCTCAATGGTGTGCTCCAACCCCTGGTCCGGTGGCTATCTAGACGAAATCTCCCCAAAGACTGTGGCATACTAGTCAAGGATGGACTGTATCTCTGGTTGCACCATCTGCCCTGTAGTCTCTGCCTTTGATGCACGCAGCTCCACTGCCCACTCTACGTCTCCCTTCCGGAAGACTGCCTCCATTCGATGAGCCGAAACAGTCTAAGGCGGATATGTGTGCTATCCCCGTATCTTCTCATGCCTCCTTGTCTTCTCATCATCCCACTCCATCTCTAGGGCCTTCCAATCTGTGGTGACCTTCCCTAGAGTGATAAGCCACTGAACACCCAGTATCATGTTGGTGTCTGGAATATTGACCACGAAAAAGTGGTCAGTCGGTGTGTAGGTGCCCATCGTCATTGATAACTCTGGGACACAACGAGCACACACCATGGTCTGATCTCCTGGGACCAAAACTAAAAATCCATCGAAGCTCTCTGTCTGTATACCTCTCCGCTTAACCATCTGTGCATCGATGAAGTTGTGGGTTGCCCCACTATCAACCAAAACTGATACTTGCTGGCCACGTACTGTCCCCTATACGCGTAGCGTCAAATACTTGGGAACTCCTCGCAATGCTGCAAGGGCCCCTCCGGTAGGTGCAAAAGCTGCACCACTTGCTGCTGGCGGTGGAGGTGGCAAAGGATCCTGCACGGCATGACCATCTCCTGCCTCCACATCATCCTCCTCATCCTCTTCCCCGTTGCTCTCGGAGAAGACCTCAATAAAATGTGCTTTGCCAGCAGCACATCTATGTTCTGGTGCCCATGGCTCCTAACAGGTAAAGCACAATCGCTTCTTCTTTAGCTCCCTCCTGGCATCATCATCAATCTATGCTCGCCCTGGATTCCCCTTTGGAGGCGGAATCCTCACTTCCTTCCCCTTAGGCTGGAAAGTCTGTCTCTGGGGGTAAGGTGTCCGGGTCTTAGGTAAGGCATCCTGTAAGTCCCAGGTCCTGCTAATAACATCCTGAAGTGTGGCTGGTCTAGTGGATCTGACTAGACCCTAAAGTGGCTCTGCTAACCCCTCAACAAACATGTAGATCCTCCGTGCCGTGGATAGATCTGGCACCATCACGGAAACCCTCAAGAAGTCTGCAATGTAGGTCTCTTGGTTCCCAGTCTGTTTGAGCCTCGTCAGCTCAACAAAGTGTTGTTCCGGATCCGTCTGGTCAAACCTCTCTATCAATCTCTTGGTGAACTCGGCATATGTCATCACTGTGGAGTGTCCGAGTGTAACCATCCCATGGAACCACCAGTCTTGGGCCTCACCATCCAAATGTAATGTCGCCACCTTGATGGCCTCTGTCTCTGACATTTGGGTAAGCTGGAAATAGATGTCCAGCTTCTCCACCCAAGACTTTGCCGAACTGTTTGATGAACCATCAAATGTAGGCAAGTGGAATCTACTAGCTGTGCAGTGGGTGTCTCCATCATGATAATGCTGGTATCCTCTGTGATGGTTGCAGGGTCTACTATCCCGCTGGAGCTGAACAAAGTCTCTAAATGAGAGAGCATCCCTGAACTCCTGCCCATAGGCCTGGTACTCTGCAAAATAATTGCCCATATGACCGTGCTCTGCCTCCTACTGGGCTTTGGTCTTCGTGTTTGCTCCTAGGAAAGTGGGCATGGTAGAGCGTGTAGGGGCATGTGAGGCCATCTGCTGAGTAGTATCACGCTGAGTGGCACCCTGCTCCGGCAAATGGTGGGATGTACTCGATCCCTCACCAACTTGGAAAACCTGTGGGTTCTCACGCTGTCTAGCCTCCACCGCCGTGAATCTCTGCCCCATCACCTCGATCTACCTCGACAGATCCTGCACTGATTTGAGGAGCATGTCTGCAAATCTCTTCCTGTCCTCATCCGCCATCGGATCCTCCTGCTCTGCGTCCACCACAAGCTCCTCCTGTTCTGTGTTCACCACAGGCTCCTCCTGTTCTGTGTCCACCACCTGAACACAGTCTCCCTCTTCATAGGTGTTCTCCAACCTACGCTCAATATCTCTGTATTTCCTACCTTTGTAACAAATGTAGGGCTTCTCCCTCGGTGTCATAGACTGCTAGCTCCACAAGCTGAGCCAGATCTATGCTCTGGTACCACTGTAATATCCCTTTTCAGGGATATCCCTCAAACACAAGCAAACTCCAACAAGAGATGGACTAGGAGGGCGTTTACCAGATATGTCGCCTCTGTAAAGAGGACGAGATTTGGAGGCTACTTGGCCCTTTCCACACTCTGTCTAAGGGTATAGGAGGAAAACACACAAGTGGTATAGTAGCCAAGGAAGCTCAGAGATAAAAATAACAGTAGTGAAACATACAATAATTTATACATGGAATATAAGCAGATACTCAAGAAATGCAGAGAGAAATGCTAAGCCATTTTGTTATACTGAGTAATGGATAGAGTACAAGAGGTGATCAGAAAGATAGCACCTCGACTTGCACAAGGCAAGTGAAGAAATACACTCAGAATGGTAAGGAAATGGCCTCTCTCTGCACTGCGTCAAAGCTGCCGGAGAATTGCTGTTGGAATCAAGTGAGGGTTTGGGGCTGTTCCCCTCCACAAAAAATGCTGAAACTCTGGACTCAGCCTTTGCTCAATAAACCCAAAAAAACCCAGAAAGCTTTTCTAAAATAGTTGACCCCCGAAAATCACCCCCTTGAGGATCCACACTATCCCTCAAGGCTCTGTGCTGCCACTGAAGAGAATCCTCCAAAGCTCTGCTCGAGACTCTGCCAAAATCCTCCAATATGCAAGAGCTGATCCCTTGCTCAATCTTCAAGCTCAAATCCTCCACATAAACCCAATCCGGAGCTCCTACCCAAAGAGACTGCGTCCTCCTCTCTCAAGACTACGCAGTCATCAAAATGCTCAGTTCCTCCTCAACTCCAAAGATCAATCCTCCTGCAAAAGACTGATG
>APFE030611556.1:165960-183202 GCA_000404065.3 Pinus taeda | reverse complement strand
AAAGTGGTCCTTGAAAGAAAATAAGTAGGGGGTTGTAGCTCCCTTCCAGGAGAGACTGGAAAACGAGAGAGAGTTGTAGCTCTCTGCAGGTTGCAGCCTGCGTACTGGTAAAGGACTGCACCAGTACAGGACCATTGTAAAAGGAGTTTCTAATTTGAAAGAAGATAGAGACATATTGCAGCAGGTGGTTTTCACCCACATTGGGTTTCCACCTTATATCTGGTGTTTTTGATGTGACTGTCTGTTTTTCTTGTTCATTGTTTTATGGTACTGATATGCAAAAATAATTCAAAGTATAAATAAGAAAGATTTGGTAAAAGAATTTGATAATACTGATTCACCCCCCCTCTCAGTATTATTGTCAACAATTATAACAGGTCTATTCAGAGGGAACAAAGTAATGGTACAAAAGAATAGGATGAAGGAACAAAGGACTATAGATCAGAATCAAGAAATTGAAGAAGGAGAATAGTTTAAGAAGTATACATTGGTTCACCTTGTCCAAGTAGCATATACACATGGGCTCATGGAACAAAATAAGCGTATACATATGCACGCACTTTCACAGAAGTAAAATCGCGTATGGGATGGAAAATCAAGGTTTTGGTCCGAGGTATTGCCCCGAGTTTTTGGTCTGAGATATTGGTATGAGGTTTTGGTCTGAGGTATTGGTCTGAGGTTTTGTTCCTAGGTTTTGGTCCAAGATATTGGTCTGAGGTTTTGGTCCGAGGTATTGAGAAAGTCTAAAACTATATAAGGAGGAGAATATCAAAGGGATAAGTGTACAAGGAATGAATATCTTATGAAGTGTTAGATCAAAAGAAAATTTGCATGTTATGGGTTTTTGATGCTTTTCTTGACCTAGACTAAGTATGCACTTGAGTGTTTGACGATGAAGGAGATCTAATGATGGATTGGGATCATAATGACTTACCTTGATGTGATCTAATAATGGATAGTCTAGATTTAAGTGCTAACAAATGTTTTATCCTTTATATGTTATGATTTGGGTATGGTTGAAGTTTGGAATAGTTGTGAACTTATAAGTAAGTATTTGCAAATCTATACGTTGGTTCTCTTGGGTGAAGGTGCGTATACACGCTGGTTTTGCTCTTCCAAGTAGCATATGCAAAAGAAAAGTTTGTTGTTCATGGATGACTGATCTATTTGATCAGTGTTGTTGTTTTACTATTGTCTGTCAATGAAGTATTCTTAGATCTAAAAGTAAAATTGAATGCATAAGGAGTTTGTGTCTGATTAATTGATTGATTGAGTAAGAAGGGTGATCCTTGCTGCTATCTATTTAGAACTCTGTAAATATGAAAACAGATCTTTAGAATGTCATTGATTGGTATAGTTTGTGGTTCAGAAATAAAATTTACATAAGCTTCTCTCATGAATGATCACCTTACAAATGACCCTCCATGCTCTTTAAATAGAGATCATGGACCAATCGAGTGTTAAGCCACAGATCAAGTGTCAATAATACCGAAGAGAGAATGAACCATCAGATCACTTCATGTCTAGAACATATCATGACCATCGGATTGTAAGTTACAAAAGTACATAGTAAAGAAACACACTTTACCTAACTCTATATTAGACCAAGTTATACTTAACTATTTCCTATGTGTTGGAATATCCTAACATCCCCCCTTAAGAATAACTTGGGATAGGATTGAAGGATGTACAAATATGACACAATAGGAGAAGGAAGGAGGAATTAGAGCCTATCCCCCCTTAGTTACAACTTCCTAAAATCCAACCATAAATTGAAGTTTATTAAACTTTACCTCTGTGAGAGCCTTTGTAAAGATGTCCACTACTTGATCATTAGCTGAACAATATTTCACTTCAAGAACATGGTCATGAATGAGCTTTTTGATGAATTCCATGTGTAGTTCAATGTGTTTGCTACGCTGATGCTAGAATGGATCTTTGCATAGTTGAATGACACTTTGATTATCACACCAAAGTGTAGTCGATGTTGCTACTGAAAGAAAAACTCTGATAAGATATGACGAAGCCACGGGGCTTTCTTACTAGCTTATACGGTGCTACAATACTCTGCTTCTACTGAAGAAAGAGAAATAACACTTTGTTTCTTGCAAGCCCATTTAATAGGTCTAGAACCAAGAGTAAAGACATAACCTTCAGTATACTTCCGATCATCAGGGTCACCAACCCAATCGGAATCAGTGAAACTAACCAATAGAGGAGATGTTTCTGCATTGTAATGAATCCCAAATTGAACTGTACCTTGAACACAACGAATTATTCTTTTAGCTACTTTCCAATGACTTTCATGTGGGTTTTGCATAAACCGAGCAATAAGACCAACAACAAAGGAAAGGTAAGGACAAGTATGGGTTAGATACAAATTTTTTCTTACAAGATGACAGTATAAGGTAGCATCAACTTCAGGGGAAGTACAAGTGACTGAAAGTTTGGCTCTAGACTGAAAGGGAGAAGGGGCTAGATTACAGTCTTCCATGTGAAAGTGGCGTAGAAGATCACAAGTATACTTGGACTGGGAAAGGGAAATACCTTCCTTAGATTGCAAGACTTGAACGCCAAGAAAATAATGCAAGTGTCCTAAGTCTTCCATTTCAAACTACTTTTTAAGGTTGGACTTCAGATGGTTTATAATATTGGGATAACTACCAGTAAGTATATTATCATCAACATAAAGAAAAAGAATGATAAGAGACTTACCCACTTTCTTGGTGTAGACAGTATTGTCAGAATGACACCTAGAAAATCTAGTATCTAAAAGAAATCTATCCATTTTTGCATACCAAGCCTGAGGAGCGTTCTTGAGACCATAAAGTGATTTCTTAAGCCAACATACAAGGCTAGAGTCTGTTTGTATAAATCTAGGAGGTTGTTCCATATAGATTTCTTCATGAAATTCCCCATGCAAGAAGGTGGATTTAACATCCATCTAATGGACTTCCCATTTGAAATAGGCAGCAAGGGAAAGAACAAGGCATATAGAGTTCATTTTGGCAACAAGGGAGAAGGTTTCAGTATGGTCAATTCCTTCAACTTGTGAAAAACCCTTAGCAACAAGATGATTTTTATGTTTATCAACTTTTCCATCTAGTCCAAACTTGGTTCTGTAAACCCATTTGCATCTAACAAGTCTTTGTCCCTTTGGAAGAGGAACCAGATCCCATGTATCATTTGCCAATAATGAACGATATTCTTCATCCATAGTTGTCTCCCAATCTAGATGACCTGAGGCTTCTACAATGGTGTCAGGATCACAATTCGTTGAAGCTTGAGCCAGTAAAGAAGAGGCTCTATCAAACTAAGAACGTGTATGTCGTTGATATGGAGGATCGCCTGCAAGAGCACCTGTTGCATCCCAAGTAGCACGAACCCATTTTGGAAGCTAAGGAGCTGAAGGAGGATCCTGAGAAGGTGGGGGAGGTTTTTCATCCTCGTTGTCATCATCTGAAGAAGAACTATTTTCAGAAGTAGAAGGGATAGAGAGAGGTGGCACATCCTCCGAACTAGTCTCGTAGGCTGATATATTTTCAGCAAACTTTACATCTCTTCTAATGATAACATTTTTGGACTTAAGTGGAATAAGTTTATATCCTTTGACATCTTTAGAATATCCAACAAAAATACATTTTTCACTCTTAGGTTCTAAAGCTTTATGTTTCTCATCTGGAATATAAGCCCATGCTTCACTTGGAAAAACATGAAAGTGACTTAGATCTAGTTTAATTGAACTTCATGCTTCTTCTGGAGTGATATTCTTTAAAGCCTTAATAAGCGTGCAGTTTACTATGTAATTTGCACAGTTAATTGCTTCTGCCCAAAAATTAAGACTAAGTCCTTTAGATTGAAACATACAATTAGTGATTTCCTTTAAGGTGCGATTCTTCCTTTCAGCTACACCATTTTTTTGTGGAGTATATGGAATAGTATGTTGCATTTGAATTCCATGCTCAATGAAAAAATTAATGAATTTGTTGTTAACATATTCTCTGCCATTATCAGATCTTATCTTAAGAATTTGATGTCCATATTGTTTTTTAACAAAGACCTTAAAGGCCAAGAACATGTTAAATACTTCACTCTTGAGTTTTAAGAAGTATACCCAAGTGCATCTAGAGAAATCATCAATGAAAGTTAAGAAATACTTGTAGCTAGAGAATGAAACAACTAGAAGTGGACCACATAAATCACTATGCATAAGATGTAAAGTGGAGTAGGCATGCTAAGAGGAATGTTTTTCAAAACTATCTCGATGATGTTTTCCGAGTACACATCCAGAACAAACACCATCTCTGCAAGATACCATAGGAAGACTTGTCACCATATTTTATATACATATATTTTGAAGGGAGCGATAGTTTAAGTGACCAAATCGCTCATGCCAAAGTTTCCTCACTTCATCATTATGAGCAAAAAAATACCGAGGGAAGAGTTGATGACCCAAAGTTGTTAAACTTATACAACCTTATAGGATCATCAGCAATTCCAGTACCTAAAATCTGTTTAGGATCTCTTAGGTCCTTAATTACAACATCGTGAGGTGAAAATTCAAAGGGTTTACCTTCACCTGAATGCGTTATATGTTATATAGATATAAGGTTGCAGGATAAGGTTGGAACACATAATACATCATTAAATCGACCATTGTCTAGATGAACAGTTCTAGTCCCTACAACACTAGGAGATCTATCATCACCAACATATATATTTTTGGTGTTACAATCATTTAAAGAAGAAAACATGGCTTTGTTTTTTTCGATGTGATAAGAAGCTCCAGAATCAATGAGCCACTCATGAGAATGAGAAGAAGAAGATACATTTAGTGCATAACCAGACCAAGATGCTTGACAACCACATGTAGAAAGTGCCATTCCTGAAGATGAAGTTGAAGTTGAAGAGTGCTCCAAATGGATGTTATGCTTCTTCATTGCTGCTTCCAAGGCTTCTATCTTCTTAAAGAATTTGGATTCTAAGTGGCCATCTCGATTACAAAAGTGGCAATGTCTACTAGTTTTCTTCCCTTTTTTTATTTGCCTTATCATTTTGTTGAAATGATTTTTCATTTTGAGACTGAAGTTGCTTAGGACCCTTGTTTGGTTTAGGACCATTATTTTTAGGATACTGCTTCTTAGGATTCTTTTAATTTAGTTGATGTTGGGCGGCTAAGGCTTTCTTATAAGAGTTTCCAAGATTAAGAATACCAAGATGTAAAGGTTTTTCTTGTTCTCTTATTAAAGAATCACAAAAGGCATCAAAAGAGGGGGACTTGTAGTCTTGTCCTTGAGAAATAAAGGCTTCTCTAGTAGAATGGAAAGCGGAAACAAACACAGAGTAGGCTAGTCCCAACTTAGTAAGAATGGAATAGATAAGACTACCATCTTCTTTCATAACCTTAACACCCTCTAAGAGAAGTCTAAGTGTCTTAAACTTGGACAAAAAATATTCAATCAAAGAAATATTATTGGGTCCAACGTAAGCAACTCATTTTTGAGTTGATGGGCTCTAATTTAATTTTTAATTTCAAAGACTTTAGTGAGTTGTTTCATTGCTTCATTAGGGGTATCAAGTTTTGCAATATGGAATCTAAGGTCTTGAGAAATAAACATCCCTATCAACCCACATGCTTGGTCTTGCCTATTTTCCCATTTGGCTTCCTTATCTTCATCTTTAGGTTTAGTTTCTAGGCCTGAGGCTATTCTATAAAGACCTTTACTTCTAAGTAAATCCACAATGTAAGACCACCATTGGAAGTAGTTGGTGTTGTCAAGAATAACTTAGCATGGACTTTCCATTTTAATAGAAACTGAAACTGTAAATGTTGAAACTAAGTGTTCCAATGGAAAGATCTCGAAAAATTATGCTGATTAAAAAAAAAACGGCTTTGAAAATGGCTTCCTGATGATGAACCACACTTGTTGGTTCTAAACGCATTGACCAAAATATTCAATGTGTCTTCTTTCGAAAAAATCTTTATACATTAAGTTATGGTTTTTTTAAGAAAAGTTGTTGAAAATGCCGACAAAGTGCGTAAATGTGTGGAAATGAATGATAATGTTATTTTTTTTTTTAAATCCCCCACATTTCAAAACTTAATCTAATTAGCTCACTTAAAAAAAAAATTATGTGACCCACTTTAATAAATAAGTGAAAGTCACTTTTACAATTGTACTTTATGAGCTACCCACTAAATTGTAGCTTAAATAAAAGATAAAGAGACCTTAGAATTATAAGTGACTCACTTTTTATAATAGGTGAGAACATTTTTACATAAAGTAACTTTAAAACATAAGTTACATGTGCTTTTTAAAAAAGTAACTCAACAAAAAGAAAGACTTGAACTCAAAATCTCTATTCTCATAAAGTGAGTTAGTTTAAAAGGTTAGTAATTTTTGGAAAATATGAATGATTTTTATTTTTTTTTAGTCACTAAAGCTTTGGGGTGCGTGCTCACTTGAAAAACTCTTTTTGCCTACAAAACAAAAAACCACACAACCCAACACAGACATACAAAAAAAAAAAACCAAACCTTATGGCTTGAAGTTAGCTTTCACCGGAACCTATATATTTTATTCAATGTTTTTTATTTTCCAAGATCACACTAAGACATGGTGGAAAAGAGCATGCACATAAGAAAAATCATTCCCTTCTGTTTCTGATTTGTCCAGATTGCACAGAGTAGCAGGGCAAAGAGCATATGCAGAAATGAAAGGTATAGATTCGGTAATAAAAAAAATAGAGAGCTAAATGAACCGAACTAAACGGAGAGATGAATAACTAAAACTGCAAATAAAAATTGTATGCCTCTAGATCTTAAAAATGACATAGCTAGGGCTACCGAACACATTTTCGCGTGAAACGAAAGGGGCTACTCAGTGGAAAAGATGCTTCTAACACAATAGAGTAGTCCTCTCAGCCCGGAAGAAGTCAGAAACAATAGATCTAGGACACGATTGTCAGATGCAGTTGTACCAGCTTCAGATTTGGATCACCAACGGATGCAGCGCCCAACTTGGCTTTGATACCATGTGGCAATTTACAGGGTAACTTCCTTAGACAGAACACCAAAGGACACTGCTCACAAACAGATCACAGATCAATAAACCAATATTCTTTACGTGGTTAAAACCCTTAAATAGGGAAATAGTCCACGGCCTGAGCCAACGCGGCCACTTCAGACAATTTATTAATAAAAGAAATAAAATTTACATAAGCTTCTCTCATGAACGGTCACCCTATAAATGACCATCCATGCTCTTTAAATAGAGATAATGGACTAATTAGGTGTTAAACCATGGATCAAGTGTCAGTAATACTGAGGAGAGAATGAACCGTTGGATCACTTCATGTCTAGAACATATTGTGACTGCTAGATTGTAAGTCACAAAAGTACATAGCAGAGAAACACACTTTACCTAACTCTATACTAGACCAAGTTATACTTAGTTATTTCCTGTGTGTCAGAATATCCTAACATAAATGATCTGATTTTCACAAGGAGTGATGATCTTCTCATTGTTGATTTCAAAGAAGTCATGAAAGATGAATTTGAAATGACATATTTGGGGTTGTTAAGTTACTTTCTATGATCCGAAATTATGCAGGAACGCAAAATAATATAGATATAAACATAAACATAGAGATGTAGCATAAGTAAATCTTCATTTCATTAATATCAAAGAACTAAAAGATGCTTACAAACAAAATGGAAATAAACTAGCTTGGGCGATGGTAGTTTTTCTCTAAGGAGAGATGTGGTGTCTACATGCCTTTGAACTGTGTTACACCAATGGAATTTTTATTATTGAACAACAAGGGAAAACCATAAACAACCAAAAACCTAACCCCAAGAGATGGAACACAAAGAGTTTGTGGGCCTCGTTAGGGTTAGGTGGGCAGCTAACTTCTCGGGGTTGTAACTTGGTCATATGATCTTCGTTTGGTGCATATGATCCCTCGTTGGAAACATCTCTCTCAGTACTACAATATTTTTTGTGTGCCCTTACCTTTGGATATGGGGCTACTGTCGACCTAAAAAAACATAGTTTAAGGGGTCAAAATAACTCTAGAAGTTGAGGACCTCAAAAACTACTAAAATAGAAAATGCTGCTATAATCAAGGAAAAAAATGAAACTAATTGGAGGTTTAGGCAGAATAGGTAGGCAGCCACCAATATCCACCTAGATCAATTCTCCACCCTTGGGAAGAAATTGTCCCCATTGTGTGGAGAGCATCCTTGAGGTGAGGAAATTTTTGTTGAACTTGGTCCTTGGTGAACCACTTGCCCTAGTGAAGGAGTTGGCCTACCTTGACAAATCGATATAGCTATATCCTCTATTGGCAAGTGTTCTTGATTTATGTGTCCATGATCTTGTCCATTGTGGCTTGCTCGATGTAGTGTGGGATGAGCTATGTTGGTGTCATCTGATCAACAATGCCAGACATGTCCAAGAATAAGGGAAAGTATGGTTACAATTAGTCCACATTAAATACTGGGTGCAAGCCAAGGAACAGTGGAATGTTAAGCTCGAAGGAATTGTCCCCTACAACCTTGGTGATGGTGTAAGAACCATAGCAGAGTAGGCGAACATTGCAGTGGGGCCCAACAAGGTGTTCCTTCTGTAGATGTAACCAAACTTTATCGCCCACATGGAACTTGTATGGCACCCGATGTTGATCATGACACTACTTGTACTTGGTATTGGCTCTGTCCAATATGTCATGGAATTGCTAGTGGATGTGCTAAATGTGCTCAATGTAGTTGTTAGCTCTGTCAACTTTATATTGGACATGAGTTGAATCTTTTTGGGTAGCTACAAATGGTATGGCCACATCAATGGGGCATAGTGGTTGGAATCCCACCCCCACCGGGAAGGGGTTGTGGCCAGTCAAGCTATGGAGAGTTCTATTATGGCTATGTTGGACATAGGAGTGGATTTCATCCCATGTGCGTGGATGCTTTGAGTGGTACATGTGAAAAATGTGCATGATCATCCTGTTGACAACCTTTATTTGGCCCTCAGTTTTGTAGTGGAAGGTCGTGGACTAAGTGATCTTGGTATCTAGCATTGACCAGAGGCTTGACCAAAATGTATTTAGGAACCTGTTGTCCCTATATGAGATAATTGACTATGGGATCCCAAAGTGTACCCACACTCGTTAAATGAAGAGCTTAGTAGTGACTTATGTTATTATACTCTTCTTGCAGGCCACCAGAATGGCCATCTTAGATAATATGTTGACGACCACAAAAACACAGGCATTTCCATGCTTAATAGAAGGAAGGCCTGACGTGTAATCCATGGAGATGGATTCCCAAGGCCGACTAGGAGTAGGCAAAGGAGTATATAGGCCTTACTTCTTGATTTTAGATTTGGCAATGACATAGGCAGTGTAGGATCTTATGTACTCCCCAACATCCTATCGAAGGTTCGACCAATAAACATACTTCTCTAGTATTGTAACTATTTTCTCTACTCTGAAATGTTGAGCGACCCGACTGTCTTGTGCTTCCAAAATCATCTTAGCATGCTCACTTGAAGGAACACAGAGGTGTATTAGGTGGCATAATGGTGTGCCCTGGAGGTGAAAACATGGAAATTACTTGCCTTCCAGAAGCCCTTGGTATGTGTTGCCAAGTTCTGTATTGCTCCTCTAAAGATGAGGCCACCTCGAAATCTCATGTCCAGAAGAGTCGAGCACAATGGTGAGCACCATAACTTGTGGTCGGGTGAGATAGTCAGCAACTTTCCTTGTGTTTGTGTGAATTGCAGGGGTCAGTGGTCTGTGTCGATGATTGTTTCCTTCCCCATAACGTAATGTTGAATTGTCACCATGCCTGCATAATGGAATACATATATTTGTCATAGGTTGAATACTTTTGGACTGTGTCTAAAAGTGTCTCATCATGATATGCCACTAGATGCCCCTACTGAGTAAGAACTGCACCAATAGCATAGTCGAAGGCATCTGTCTCAATCTCAAATGATTGTTGCAGGTCTAGTAATGTAAGAAGTGGTGCAGAGCAGAGGTGATGCTTCAACTCGGAAAACACCTTATGTTGGGATTCAAACCAACAGAACTTTTCTTTTGATCCTCCCTTGGTGACTTGACTCAAAGGCCAAGTGATATGAGAGAACCCCAACATGAACTTGTGGTAGAATTTGGAGAGAACTAAAAAGTTGTGGTGCTCTATTAGAGTGGTTGGGGATGGCCAATCTCAAATTACTTGTATCTTGGCTCGGTCCACATGCACCCCTTGCTCATCAATGATGTACCCCAAATATTGAACTTGGGTCATACCAAAAGTGAATTTCTCCAAAGTAGCACACAACTTGTGTTGTCACATGGTTTGGAGGACCTAGTGAATATGGTGTGGGTGCTCTTCCCAACTCTGTATGAAGATCAGGATGTCATACAAATACAATACCATAAATTAGTCAGTGAAGGGTCACAAAATGTTGTCCATCAAGCTCATGAAGCTTGTGGGGGCGTTCATCAACAAGAAAGGCATGACCATCCATTCGAAGAGGCCCTCCTTGGATTTGAAGGCAATCTTCCACACATCAAAAGGTTTTATTGGAACCTGTTGATAACTGAACTTCAAATCACTCTTGCTGAAATATTTCATCCCCTTGAGTTGGTCCAAAAGGTCATCAATCCGTGGGATTGGGTACCTTTTTTTCACAATGATCTTATTCATCACTCAATAGTCAATACAAAGTATCCAGGAGTCATCTTTCTTCTGTACCAACACGATTGGGCTCCCATAGGGTGATGAACTTGGCCTGACATTTCCTTTCTACAACAACTCCTGAATTTGCCCCTTAATTTCTTCATTTTCTATAATAGATCGCCGACAGATTGGTCCATTGGGTAACAACATGCTTGAGGTCAATCAATGGAGTTCTTGACCTGCTAGCACAAGGGTACCCCTATGGGTGAGGTGAAGATGTCCCTCTATTCCTCCACGACCTCGTCCATCTGAGGCTGCCTAGTGGAGGAGCCCTACCTGGAGTTTGTGGATGTGGCCACAATCTTCTTCTTGCCTTGAGTGTGAATCATAAGGAAGACAAATTTCCTAGTCTGGGAAACAGTCTAATTGCACTGCTTCACATAGATCAAAGAGATGGCAGTAGGTGATGCTACCTTCGAGATCTTGTATAACTTATTGCCCAAAGAAATAATAACAGTATGAGGTTTAGATTCAGACACAACATGACACTTCCAAAAGTATGGTTGGCCTAATAATACATCACAAACTTCAAGAGGAGCAACATCACATAGTATCTCATATGTGAAGGGATCGATGTTGTAGGGAAGGTGATACTACTAGCTGACGTAGAGATCTGATCCTTAGTGAAAACACGTGATGGTATATGGCTACGAATGTGGTGTGATCAATAGGACAAACTGCTTCACAACTTATGCTGATATGTGGTTATTTTGGCTTTCGTTATTGATAATGAAGTACAATGGAGAACCCTTCACACACATTTGTGAGTGTAACAAGCACTCCCCCTCCTTTGGATCTTCAGGCTCCATCTTTTGGATTTTGGTGGTGGCAATGATGGAATTGAGGTCTACATCAATAATATTTTCCCTTTGTCATTCCCCTTGTCAGGTTTTCAATTAGAGTCAAAAAATGCATTTGATTCAGAATTCTTCAGCTCAAGCACTAGTCACTACTTGGATTGAGACCCACTTGTGTTGTGAGTGGGGCTCTTATGGAACTTAGACCATTTCCCTATCTCTTTCTTTGTCTTCATAGTGTTGTTCTTTTCTTAGGGCTCGACGAGTTTTCTTGGGTCACCCCGCCTTGGATGTTTCTTTTGTTCTACGATATGGGGCAGCCTTTCCCTTGCTTCTAATTCGCAGATCCAAAGTCTCGCTTATTTTGCTTAAAATTTTGCTTAATGTTGGTGACATAGCGGTATGCTGCACCAAGTGAGGAGATTGCAAGGAACTCCATTTCCTCCTGAATGTATTTGTGAAAGAAATTGTGGTACTTGAACATCAATGTTTTTGCGAATATTTGATACCCAACTTTGTGTGCGAGGTATGGAAAAGATTATTCAACTCATGCACATCTTTATCGCTTTGTTGTTGCAACGTCATCCATTGTATGTACTTGTCCTCATAACTTCTTACAGGGCAATATTTGTTGATTTGGGGTATCATCATATGTGCTCTAGCCACGAAAATTGGTGGAGAGGCTAAAGAACATGAGATCTCCAATACCCATAAATAGTTTGGGCAGATTCTAAACAGTTTGAGAGATATTAAAATAATTAATATTTTTCATGGAGTTCCTAAGTCTAAACTTAGGGAAAATAAAATATTAATGTGAATTAATATAAAATTGTGTTAGAAGGGTCCAAAAGTCATGGATCAAGCCAGAGTAATCTTAGCCGTTGATTAGGGACTTAATCTTGACCGTTGAATTGTCAACGAGAAAAGTATAAGAGGAGGCTTGAGGGTCACTTGGAGAATACACCGGGTTGATCAAGAATTTGATTTTTTGGGGTGGGATTTGCTGAGGAAATTGAAGGAGTGATCAGAATTGCAGTTGAGGGGAAGTGAATACAAAAGCAGAAAGGCAGAGATAGTACCGAGAGGATCATCGCAGAAGCTGGGAGAAGCGGATGCAGAGCCAGCTAGAGGATCATGCAGAGCTAGTCAGGGCCCATGCAGAGGCAACCAGGAGCTGCGTAGTGCCTTAGAGAGCTAGTGTGGGTGACGCAAAGGCTCTAAGGGCTAATGCAGTGCCTCCAAAGGTGGACGCGGGGCAAGTTAGGGTGACGCTGGGCAGACCCTGGGCTAGAAAGGGATGACTTAGTCCCTAGAGGTAGATGCTAGAGATTTTGTAGGGTAGATTAGGAGATGAGAGATGTGTTGATTGTTTATCCGGGGTTTTAGCTAGAATATCTACCTCCGGCTGTGAGGTACTATTTCTGAAATTATTTTCCATTAGGTGAGCCAGTTTTGGAACCTAGATAGTATTCTAAAACTGCTTAATAATTAAAACACTTAGATAGCTACATCAGTTTTCCTGCATTGGGTTTTTCCATGGACATTGGTCCAAAAACAACAGTGTCACTTGTGTTCTTGTTTTGTTTCCTTCAGTTGATGATTTGTACTGTGTTGAGCATGTACCTATATTTATTTTTAGTATTACATGTTAAATAACTTGTTAATTAATCAGAACAAGTAGGTAGAAATAAATCATAAAAGTACATGAAGGGTTTCTAACAGTTAGACTTAGAAATTCCAACAATATTGTTGCTTGATGGCATCTTAGAAATAATTCCAAGTGGTTGTGGTCGAAAATAATGAGGGTTCTCTCTTATCTCTCTATTCACAGTAGGCTTCCTACCAGTCCTTGACATGGGGAGTGGCTTTGAGGAGTGCAAAAGTAATATTTTCTCAATTGGAAAAGTTATGAATCAAAAAATATCCCTCCAACATATTTAACCATCTATTTATGGCGCTTGCATCTATCTAGCCTTCAAATATGGGAATGTCAAAGTTTACTTGAACATTAAAGGGAGTGGTGTCTCCAAAGTGACTACTGGATGAAGATGTGTGGCTTGTGGGTAGCAATTGAAGTACTTGGGAAAAGTTATCCATCATCGCGTTCCGCTGTCGCTTGAGAGCTTCATCGAGCAATATTTTGAAAGGATCTCTTGCTTCCTCGTCTTTCTTTTCTTATAACATGGGAAGTTGTCGGGGTTTGCAAGGTTGGTCTTGCAAAGATTTAACCAATTCGAGCCCTAACTTCTTATACCCTGACCTCATTGGGGACATGCAAAGAAAAACAGAGAAAGAGTAGACCACTCTGATATAATTGATCCAGACTTATGCAAGAATGCAATAGAATACAGATATAAACATAAACGCATAGATGGAGTAGAAATAAATCTTCATTTCATTAATATCAAAGAACTAAAAGATGCTTACAAAAAAAATGGAAATAAACTAGCCCGGGCGATGGTAGCTTATCTTTAAGGAGATATGTGGCGGCTACATGCCTCTAAACTATGTTATAATGAGGCTCAAGGGCCTTTTTATTATTGAACAACAAGGGAAAACTCTAAACAACCAAAACCCAAACCCCAAGAGTTTGTGGACCCAGTTGGGGTTAGTTGGGCAACCAACTTCCTGGGATCGTAACTTCGTCATATAATCTCCGTTTGGCGCATATGATACCTCGTTGGCAAGATCTCTATGAGTACTATAATATTTTCCGCATGCCCTTTCCTATAGTCAAGAGCTTACTATTAAACTCAAAAAATTGTTATTTAGGGGGTCAAAACAGCTCATGAAGTCTAGCACCCGAAAAACTGCTAAAAATAGAAAATGTTGCTATAATCAAGGAAATGATGAAACCAACTGGGGGTCTAGGTGGAATAGGTGGGTGGACACCGATATCCACTGGATCATTCTAGGTATATATGTGAGGAAATGGAAGATGCCATTTCTACTTCTCAAACAAAATATGCAACATACATCTTGGAGAGGTTTATAATGAAAAACAGCAAGCCTATTCCAACTCCAATAACCATGGATTTGAAATTGAGCAAAGATGATTGCAACAATAATGTAAATCCAACACTATACAAAAGCATGGTTGGTAGCTTGATGTATTTCACTTCAACTAGACCTGATTTAATGTATGTAGTGAGTTTGGTCACAAGATTCATGAAGACACCAAAGGAGACACATTGGCTAGCAACTGAAATAATTCTAAGGTATGTTAATGGAACCAAAGGATATGGCATTTTATATATTACAACAAATGATTTTATGCTAGTTGGATATACTAATAGTGATTGGGTAGGATGTGTAGATGATAGAAAAAACACATGATGAGACTATATTTTTCATTTGGGTTGGAGAGTTATTTCATGGGCTTCCAAGAAACAACCAATTGTTTCTCTTTTCACAGTTAAAGCTGAATATGTCACAATAATAGGGACAACATGTCAAACAATTTGGATGAGACGAATGTTGAAATATTTATGGCATGAACAAGAAGAAACGACAAAAAAATATTGTGACAGTAATTTTGCAATTGCGATATCCAAAAACTTTGTTTCTTCACAAAAGAAGTAAACATATTGACACAAGGTATCATTTTATTAGGGAGATGTTTAATAATGAAGCTTTTGTTTTGGAACATTGTAAATATCAAGATTATGTTGACATCTTCACCAAACCATTAGCAAAAGAAAATCTTGTACATCTAAGAGGTTGTTTCAACATAATTAATATCAATATTTGTGATTAAGTGAGAGTGTTGGAAATAATCTCAATTATCAAATTAAATTTTTTTATTATGTCATACCTGGAGAGTACGAGCAAATCAAAAGTGCACAGTTTTCTTGCAAGCTAAAGGAATGCGAGTGTAAATGAAATTTTGAGTTGTGTCTAAGTTTCCCATCTCTACACATCCATCATTCAAAAATTAATTAGTATCATTTAAACTGGGCAACATGATTTTGCATGCATACTGCCCAATTAATATGTGAGTATGCAATCTCACGCGGAGTAGAAATAGGGTGGGAGAGGATAATATTGTTTCCTCGCTACCACCTAAGCTAAACCGACTTAAGAGGGTGGGAGAGGATAATATTGATTCCTCCCTCACCTAAGCTAAACCCACTTGACATGAGCTTTTCTGTATTAATTTCATTACTTTTTATGTTTAATATTTTATTTAATTACATAATTATTATTATTTTTAATTAATTATCTAAATTAAAGATTTTTTAATGTTAATTTGATTAATTAATATATAGAATGTTTTTCTCAATTAAATTAATATAAATCCATTTTAAGTATGTTAATAATGTGTATATTTTGAAATAGGATTTTTAAAATTTTAATTTAACATTCACTTTAAATATTTTTAGAAATAGTCATAAATCAAATGTTAATAGTTTTTTACTTGTATTTATATGTGTGTGTGTGTGTCTAACTCATACATTAATTATTTTTACAATAATAATGATAATAAAGCTATAATTTAGCTTATTTTAAAGATTTTTTTAATTGAGCCGAGAGGTTCATTCTACAACCGAATATGGTGTGTATCTTTGTCAATCCGTCATCAAAGTTGAAATTTTGCTTATATGGACCAAAATAAAATATCTATAAAAGTCTAAAATAAATAAATAAATAACTATACAAAACTTTTAAATAGTGTAGACTCATAAAAAAATTGAATCAGAAATTGGATCCCTCTCAGCTCATATTAGATCCGTACTTAAAATAGATCTATGCTGATCTTAACAACGTTATATGTATAATGAGATATATGTTAAGGAATTTAGACTTTTGTGATCCATAACATTGTTTAGAGAATTTTCGGCGAAATCACATAAACAATCTTTTGTCGACGCGTTTCGAACCAACCAGTGTGGTTCATCGTCAGGACAAGTTGAAGAATCGATCTAGCTTAGCCTGTTTAAATAGTTTGGGCAGAGACTCCAACGATTATATTAAAAACGGCTAATTTGACCTTATGACCCTAGTCAAATCAATAATATTCTTGCTATATTACTTTATTTATTATTATTCCTAGAAATTAGTTAAATTAGGTAAAAAAAAAAAAATAAAAAAAAAAAAAACAAAGCAAAGAAGAATCATTGTTTATATTATAAATGGTAATAGAGAATTAATAAATGCTATTTATTTAAATAAAGGTCTAAGAGCATGTGTTTCTCTCTAAGAGGTCACAGGTTTCAAAACCAGAGGGGGTAGAGTATGTATGCCTTCGAGACTTAGCAAGTCAAACGTATGCGCCGTCGCAGGTGGGTTTATTCCCCCCTTGTTCCAACAAAAAAAACAAGGGGCTCTCATTCACCATTTGGTGTCCTGGCTTGGCTGTGACTAAAAAATGGATATATTATATTCTTAATAATAATTTATCAAAATACAATTTAATAATTAATATTCAATATTTATTAAATAATCTATTTAATAGTTTATTTCCTATTAATATTCAAATATAATAAATAATAACCCATATATTTAGGTAAATATATTACATAATGGTTAAACTTTAATTAATCCAATGAAATTAGGTAATTTAACTACATGTACTAGTTTATATTTAAAAACGATTGGTAAATAATAATTTTTATTTATCATTTTAATATAATGGTCATAAAATATATCTTCTATCAAGGTATATTTTTATAATTAATATAGTAATTTATATTTATTAATA
>APFE030611556.1:146660-163873 GCA_000404065.3 Pinus taeda | reverse complement strand
TATTAATATATGGTTGACCGATTTTTTTGTCATTGAAAGTTTTTAAATATAGAAAAAATACTACATATCGCTATCTTCAAATAAAACATAATTGTTTTATCATCAATCCTCTGTATCAAATATTGCTATCTTCAAATAAAACATAATTATTTTATGATTGATTCTCCATATGAAATAGACAAAATTATGAATGAACATCTTGGGCTCAAGTCAATAATAATAAACAAATTACCATCACAAAACTTACAACATAATTCCTAATAATTCCCTCCGCTTTTGGGTTGCCATTAGTGAATAAATTTTTCCCTCCACGTCCCACCCATTCACTACTTTCACGAGGTGTGCACAGGTCTACCAATTTATGATAATCTAAGATGACAGTCTATTCACAATTGACCAGCAACTCCGTACTCATTAAATTTCTCGGAGGCTTCCAATTCCAGCATATTTCCGCGTCCTGAAAATATGTGGACTAATTCAATTTAACTCGGGACCCACCCATTAAAAATCTTGGAGTCTTTTTTTCCTCTGTATTTCCACGATATTACTCAGTTCCTTCCATTTTCTATATTTCCAGGATATTACTCAGCTCCTTCCATTTCTATATAAAGCAAGAACCCATTGTGTATTTTCAGCTCTGAGATCCGACACCATTGCGAAGTAAATCCAGCAGCAATAGCGGGCCATGGAATCAGAATGGAAAACTTCACAGTAAGCATGAGCTTCCACAATCGTTTTCTCCTCTCTTTACACGATCTGCCTGTTTTTGTCATAGGCTACCCTGTGTCAGTCTTGAAATTAATTTATTGTCAGTGTGGAGGCTCGGTATGTTTTTTCATTTATTTTCATTAGCTTCAACACCTAAGTTTTTCACTTATTTTAATTACATTTTTATTTATTTTAATAATACATCATTTTCAGTTTTTATTTGTGCATTATCATTACCATCAAATTTTATTTATGTTTATATTTTGTTAATTTTTTTCATTCTCATCTGGGTTCTTCACATTAGTTAATCGGAGTAATGTTGTGTTTTTGTTGGATCTGGTCATTTCCTCTATTTCTTCTTATCACTGGCACACATAGTGTACAAAAATATAAGTTGATAAGGATTTCATGTTCACTTATCCATTGTCAACAATTCCCACCTTGCAAAGCTTTGCAATTTTTACTTATTTAATGAACACAAATCTAAATTCAGAAGGGTTGATTCTTGCATATAGAGCCTGTATGGTGCTGATTTACAGAAATGTTCATGTAGGTTCACTATTGGTCAGGAGATTGCAACTTTTCTTGTGTCTTATGGACTAGTGCCCAAGGTATGGGAAGAGTCTCTTCATGCAAGCAATTCAGAGGGCTTCTTCAAAGGGAAACAATGAGGAGGAAGTAAAGGTGTAAGTCTATCTCAGAAAAGGCCATTTAATAAGTAGCTTCTGCATCAGATTTTGCTTCTTCTCCCTTTGTGATGGTCTAAGCGCCATAGCCTTTCAGCAGTGTTTGCATCTTGAATTTCTAGTTAACGTAGTTGGATCTGTC
This sequence comes from Pinus taeda, assembly GCA_000404065.3. Classification (NCBI taxonomy): domain Eukaryota; kingdom Viridiplantae; phylum Streptophyta; class Pinopsida; order Pinales; family Pinaceae; genus Pinus; species Pinus taeda. The sequence continues at coordinate 162,337 of APFE030611556.1, read as the reverse complement.
TAATTTATTGGCCTCATTCAAGTATGTCTCTGCAAGGGGATTAGCCATCTTGATCTTGGGCACATACATAACATTATGGATGCACCTGACACTGCCATTCGGTAAAGTCACTGGAATATATTCATATCCCATGATATGATGTGCATGATCATCTCCAAGAAAGATGTTTCCGCAATTTCTTATTTCCTTGAAGTTTTCGTACTAGTCCTTATTGCATGTCATCTGAATCGAAGCTCCAAAATCCACAAACCAAGCATTAACATCATCTGTTTCAGTAGACAACGCATCATTGAACATAAACAAATTAGATTTTTGAGATCAGAACTCAGGCCTTCTCTTGCAAAGTGTCCTTAATGTCTTTTGTGCTTGTTATGCCTAGCTTCATCACTTTTCTTCTTATAAGAGTCTCTGGTAAGGTGCCCATCTCTACCACAATAGAAACATTTTATTTTAAAATCCTTTTTGACACATGACATATCTTGATTTGGTTTTTTAAATGGCCTTTTTTTAGATAGACTTACACCTTTACTTCCTCCTCATTGTTTCCCTTTGAAGAAATTCTTTTTTATCAACAGTGCAAAATATGGGTTATGAAGCTTTAAATTCTTATGTCTCTCCTCTTCCTGCATGAATATACTATGAATTCCTCAAAGTTTGGTGCTTTCTCCGTTGCTACAAGACCTGTAATAAACATTTGATAGTCCCCTGACATTCCATTTAATGTGATTGTCACAAGATCGGTAGTAGGTATTGATTATCCTATGTATCCCAACTTATCTTTCAAATCTTTAATTCTAGAAATAAAGGCACTACCTAATTCATTCTCTTCCATTTTAATATACAAAAATTTACTCTTCATAAAGAGGACTCAATTTGTATTTTTATTTTCATATAGCTCCTTCATTGTATTCCATGTTGCATTAGAAGTATTACAATAACAAATATAAGGAATTATATTATATTTCATGGAAATTCCTAATAATACCTTTGATTTGTTCTCTCATTTCTCCCAGGCTTGAATTGATGCAGTTATAGCTCCTGCAGTAGGTTTTGCTTATTCTCCCTTTGTGATGGTCTAAGCACCATAGCCTTTCAGAGATGTTTCCATCTTGAATTTCTAGTTAACATAGTTGGATCAGTCTAATTTATTGGCCTCATTCAAGTATGTCTCTGCAAGGGGATCACAAGTATTACAATATTCAACAAAATTTTATTCTATATCTTCTCATTAATAAAATGAAACTGAGCATCAACATTCTTTGTCCTTGCATGAAAGATTGGATTTTTTCAACTTGATCGAGATCTGGTTGTCACATTTGATCATTGTAGCCTTCTTTTGTTCTTCTCCAACATCTTGAAGAACTCACCTCAACCAAACAATTTCACAAGTTGCAGCACACAAAGCTTTACACTCTACCTCTGTGAATGACAAAAATACATTAGGTTGCTTCTTACTGCTCCATGAAACAATCCCAGATCCAATACTGAATGCATAACCTGAAGTAGATCTCCTATCGTTCGAACTACCAGCCCAATCTAAATCTGAGTAACATGTTAGCTCAACATCAGATGAATCAGTATAGTTAAGACCGAAATCAATTGTTCCTTTAAGATACATGAGTACATATTTTGCTGCTCTCCAATGGCTTTTTAGAGGTCTCGCCATAAATTGACTTAACATACCATTAGAGTATGATAAATCAGGTGTGGTTGTAATAAGATAATTCAAGCTTCCCACCAATTGTCTATATAATGTACCATCTACCTCCTTTGAGTCATCATAAAAATGAAGTTTCACATTATGTTGCATTGGAACAAAAATAAATTTACACTGATCCATTTTAAACCTTTTAAGAACTTCTCTGACATACTTACCCTCAGAAACAAAAGTCTGACCAACATCTCTCCACACTTCAAGACCTAGGCAGTGATGTAACTCACCAAGATCTTTCATCTCAAATTCTTGTGACATTTGCACCTTAATTCCATCATTTACTTTGACTGAATTTCCTCTAACAATTAATTCATCAGCATACAAAGAAATTAGTACTACATGCCCATTTGCATCAAATTTGGTATATAGATTTGGATCACTTTGACTTCTCATAAAACCCTACTGAAGAAAGAAAGAATCTATCATCTCATACCATGACCTAGGTGTTTGCTTCATCCCATACAAATTTTTCTTTAGTCTGCAAACTAAATGTTATTGCCCCCTTTTCACAAACACTTCAGGTTGTGTCAAATACACCTCCTCATTTAAATTAGCATTCAGAAAAGAAGATTTTACATCTAATTGGTGCAAATTCGAATGTTACTTTGTAGTTAATGCAATTAAAAATCTAATAGTATTTAGTTTAGCTACAAGTGAAAATGTTTCTTCATAATCAATACCCTCTTTTTGTGAGTACCCTTTGGACACCAATCAAGCTTTATATTTATCTATACTGCTATATTCTTTAAACTTGGGTTTGTATAGCCATTTGCATCCTATGAGCTCTTTTCCTTTAGGAAATTCAGTCAATTCCCATGTTTTATTATTAATTATAAGTTCATATTCTTCCTCCATTTATTTTCTCCCCTCTTCATGTTCATTAGCTTCACTAAAACTCATGGGTTCCATGACATTCAAAACAGTAGTCATCAGGGCATAGTCCTTATACCTTTTAGGTAGGTGAATCTATCGAGTAGATCTCCTTCCTACTTCACCCTTGTTCTCTAAAGGTACTTCTCCTCCTCTGGGTGGGTTCTGACTGGTGGTGGTGTGCATTTCACTAGATTTTTCCACAAGCTTCTATTGCTCACTGTCTTCTACTTTTACTTCTACTTTATTTTCTTCATCTTTGGGAAGTATGCACCACCTTTCATAGTTGTTGTCCTTGTTGCATTCATCTACCTGTTCGTGGAAAATTACATCTCTACTCGCAAATATTTTGTGAGTAGATCGAACAAACATTTTATATGCTTTAAATTCTGAACAATATCCTACAAAAGTACATTTGATACATCTAGAATCAAGTTTCTTTCTGTTCTCCTTCAAAATATGTGCAAAGGCATTAAAACCAAATACACTCAAATGATGAACTATTGGTTTAAAACCATACAAGGTTTCGAATGGGGTCTTAAGATCAAGATACCTTGTTGGACTTTTGTTCTTTAAATAAATAGCAGTACAAATGGCCTCTGCCCACAGATCGTTTGAGAGGTTCTTACCTTTAATCATACATTGTGCACACTCCACCAACGTTATGTGTTTTCTTTCTGCAACATCATTTTGTTGTGGAGTGTAGGGTACTATAAATTGTTTCACTATTCCATCATCCTTGCAGTCCTTGACGAAGTTCCCCAATCTGTATTCTCCCCCTTGATCTGAACAAAGGATCTTTATGAACTTCCCTGTTTTCTTTTCTGCCATATTTTTGAATTCTTTGAAAAATACATCATTGTTTTTACTAAGGAAGTACAACCAAGTGTACCTTGTAAAATCATCAATAAACAACAAAAAATAATAAGCACCTCCAAAGGACCTGATCCACATAGGTCCACAAACATCAGAATGCACAAGTTCTAATACATATCTTCTTCTCCTATTAGAATTAGAGGGGAATTCATCTCTGTGAATTTTTCCTAATGCATAGCCTTCACAAGCATCATACTCATTTTTTAACATAGGGAGTCCTTCAACCATTCTTTGTTTATGCAACAATAATAAATCATGATAATTTATATGACCTTACCTCTGGTGCCAAAGACTTTCAATCGACGTTATAGAAGTTAGTGCTTGATGACTTTTGTTGGTGACATCAAGCTTGTACAATACTCCAACCCTGGCTCCTAAAGCAACTGGTTTGCAGTGATCCAACAAATGTTTTACTATGAAATGTGTTTTGAAGAATTCAACCTTTAGATTTTGATCTGTGATTGTGGACAAAGATCAATTTTTTCTTGATCCTGGGCACATACATAACATTATGTATGCACCTAACACTGCCATTTGGTAAAGTCACTGACATATATTCATATCCCATGATATGATGTGCACAATCATTTTCAAGATAGATGTTTCCACAATTTATTATTTCCTTGAAGCTTTTGTACAAGTCCTTATTGCATGTCATCTGAATCGAAGCTCCAGAGTCCACAAACCAAGCATTAACATGATCCGTTTCAATAGACAACACATCACTAAACATAAACAACTTAATATTTTTGAGATCAGAACTCAGGCCTTCTCTTGCAAAGTGTCCTTAATGTCTTTTATGCTTGTTATGCCTAGCTTCATCACTTTTCTTATTATAAGAGTCTTTGGCAAGGTGCCCATTTCTACCACAATAGAAACATTTCATTTTAGAATCCTTTCTGACACATGACATACCTCGATTTGGTTTTTTAAATGGCCTTTTCTGATATAGACTTACACCTTTAAATCCTCCTCATTGTTTTCCTTTGAAGAAATTATTTTTCATCAACAGTGCAAAATCTGGATTATGAGGCTTTAAATTATTTTGTCTCTCTTCTTCCTGCATGAATATACTATGAATTCCTCAAATTTCGGCGCTTTCTCCATTGTTGCAAGACCTGTAATAAACATCTAATAGTCCTCTGACATTCCATTTAATGTGATTGTTACAAGATCAGTAGCAAGTACTGATTATCCTATGTATCCCAACTTATCTTTTAAATATTTAATTCTAGAAATAAATGCACTAACAAATTCATTTTATTCCATTTTAATATACAAATGTTTACTCTTCATAAAGAGGACTCAATTTCTATTTTTAGTTTCATATAGCTCCTTCAATGTATTCCATGTTGCATTAGAAGTCTTACAATAGCGAATATAAGGAATCATATTATCTTTCATGGACATTCCTAATAATACCTTTTCTTTGTTCTCCCATTTCTACTAGGCTTGAATTGATGCAATTGTAGCTCCTACAATAGGTTTTTCTTCTTCTCCCTTTTTGATGGTCTAAGTGCCATAGCCTTTCAGTAGTGTTTGCATCTTGAATTTCTAGTTAACATAGTAGGATCCGTCTAATTTATTGGCCTCATTCAAGTATGTCTCTACAAGGGTATTAACCATCTTGACAAAAATTCCAATTTCCAAGAGTGCCCAACTTCTTACTCCACACTTCACGAGCATCACTAGTAGCTCCACGAATCCCTGATCGACAGAGCCACAACTCCAACAACGGCCAGAATCAACAACTTCAAACAAAAAACAAATGAATCTTATCCAATTTATAAATTCCACAAAAAATGGATCTGTGCACTCTTGCCACATACACAGTGCAAAAAATAATTTTTTTATGAGTTTTTCATTATCTACGCACTTTTCCTTAATAAAAGCCACACAAATGTGCTCACTTTTTCTTCATAAAAGTTGCGCAATTTGTGCACTTTTATTTCATAGAGCCTACACAAATATGCCCACTTTTGCCTAAGAAAAACTATGCACTGTATAATTAACTAAGGGTGCATAAGTCGGCTCTGACCTTTCTTCACCTAACAAATCCCAACTCGGCTCACCTCCACTAGTCCACACCAAGATCCACTGTGCTCAACGTACAATAAGACAGTGACTCGATCCTCAAATGAATAATGCAACCTTCCAATGTGATCACGCTGCTCCACGCATAAATATGGCAGATCTTGACTCTCCCAACAAATCTTCACACCTACACTCACTAATAGAGGAGGTTCCACACTCGCCAGTATCTCTCAGCCACAAAGGCTGACTGCTTCAATCTCAGCCACAAGGTTACAACTCAACCCTGTCACTCCAATACCAACTCAAAAATATGGAAGACGAAATTTAGGAATGAATCACACAACTCACAGGTGATTGCGCTGCACCTAAAGGCTTCCCAAGCCACACTGCTAAATATTCATTGAATAAAAAATCAAAATATACAGATATTATAGGATTCAATTTAGTTACGGAGATCAAACAAATTCCCAAAAAATAGTATCTAACTCCTAAATAAACACACAATCAAAACTACCTAAAGAATCCATTCTCCATTATTTTCAAGTCTAATAAGCTCTAACTTATTTCTACCTCTAATTAATTTCAATTGACTCTAGTTTAGGATACTTTTCTAATTTTAGGTCTCTCGGTCTAATTTTGACTTATTTACCAACTAGGGAAAGTGCTTTTGAGTGAAATTGAGTGCATGCATGTAGAACCCCAAGCTAATTAGTTAGTGTCTTAAAGATTCTATATATCGTACTCATGTTCAGCGTTAGCATATCATCAATTGATCATCATTTATTCAACTCATGTGCTTCAAGTAATTCTCTTTGTTTACTAAGTGAATGTTTCGACCATTTTTCTCTTTTCTCTCTTGTTTTTCAGGTAGGTAGTTTAGTATTTTCTCACATCTAGATTTTTTCCTTGTGATTAAAATCCTACATGGTATCAGAGCATAAGTGTTTGTGAAGAACATTGATTTCTTATTTCAGATTTAATAAGTTAGAACAACCCACAGAGAGAATGGATTAGATCTTAGTTATCCTAATGCCTTTCAACTGTTTTGAATTGAGGGCTAATATCCTCATGTTGTTTCATTATAAGGGGCTCTATAAGATCACTATGGATACTCAAACTAAGCCTAATTCAGCCATTAAGAAAATAAAATACTTCCATGTTGGCCAGCGGATCCCCTACATAACGGTTTTGGGGCTTGAAGCCCACATTTTTGGGTATTGTATTGTGAAGGCTCCGTGAAGTGCGCAGAGCGCAAATTGTAATGAGTCAAGTCTAAGGATAGTCTGCCCTAAATTAGTCTAGAATTTGTCGGCCTACCCATGGTCCATGGACCGTGGAAATGTATAAATAAGAGCAAGGTTCTAAGTGTAAAGCGCAACGTTTTGGTAATAGAAGTAATATGGGTGTCTGATAAGGATAGTAGATTTGAGTCTGTAAGTGTAAAGTTGGGTTGTAATAGGAGATAGAGGCTCTGCAACTGTGTGCGCAGAGGCCTGGTTAGAGTCCACAGCTGTGTGCGCGGACCCCTGCAGCTGTGTGCTCAGGGCATGAAAGTGAATTGTAACCAGATAAAGGCATTAATAAAGATAAGTTGATTCTGAAATATCATGTATCTATTTTAGATTCTGGTTTATGTATCTGCTCCTGATTTATGATTACGCGCATGTCTGTTTATATTAAATAATAACTGAAAGAGTTGTATCTTCATAAGTAACAAAAGATCTATAATAATATTGGCACCGAGAAGGGTAAATCGTGATTGCGCTTGACTAAGGTAGTTGCCCTGAGAAGTCAGCCACGCAGAAGCTGCGTACCGCATAGGATCACTCTGCGAACTTCTAGACCTCATCAAGATAGCCCTAGGGTGCGGAAACCTGGTTCTAGCACCCTCCCATACTACCTCAAGTGAGACTTCGGTCCACGCTCCGCGAACTGTTGCCGAAAGGGCCAGTATTGTCGGGATTTGTTTGGCTGAACATTTCTGAACTTGGGTCAAGCCCCATTAAGCCAACAAATGGTTCTGTTGCCGGGACCGGGATCTTCCTAAGGGATGTCTGATGTAAAAACGTTGGAACCCTATGAAGAAAGAACTTGAAGATTGGTTGGATCATGAGCTGCATGAGTTCGTGATACAGGAAAACAAAACTCCGCAGATATCCGAGATAAGGTGGTTGGATCGCTTCATATCTACAGAAATCCACGAGGTCTTCTTCGCGGCATTCTCTTCAGAACTGTATCATTGGATTGCGAGGCTAGCAGATAGCCAGGGGAGGTGCAAGCTTGATCAGTTGATAGTGTGGACTCTGGAGTTAGTACGCATGGTAGAGACATCTAAAGATAAGATTGTGCGGGTTGTAGATCATTGGTTGGATCAAATAATAGGAGGGTTTATCACTGACTTTGCGATAGACATGACTGTTAGCTACAGCAAAGCCGAAAGACGCTTCCCTAAAGGACAGCGAGGTAAGTACATCAAGTCTTTGAATAGTTGGATTAGGATGTTGTTATGTGAAAAACGGGTGATGCACATACATTAATGAGCGGAACAACACGAAGCGGAAGGATATTCAAAGGGATCGAAGGGTTAGGAAACAGTCCTTTAATTTCACCACCGCAAGAAAGTGGGGAAGAGCGCGCTTGGGTTTCTCCAAGGAGTGCAATCAATTTGATTGGGCAGTGCATTCCGCATTTATCATCCCCGCTAACGCCACCACTCCCCTCACCTTCATCACCCCCAACTTCGCTCACTCCGCCTCCACCAATCTAGCAGTTTAGCATGGCGAGTGCAATCAAGTTGCCTGTATTCATAGGAGTAGGAAACGAAGACCCAGACCCAGTTTTGGTTTGTAGTAAGAGTAGTGTGGGAAGCACACGGGGTTACGTATGATAACATTAAGAAGGCCACAATGGTAAGTGCACTGCAGGACTGCATGTTGACTTGGTATATCAAGCACTCAAATGATCACTAGAATGCCGAAATAGTAGAAATTTAGATTGCATTGAACAGAGAATTTAGTCGACCAAAATCGGAGACTCAGTTGATTATAGGATTCAAGGAGATCGCGATGCTTCCCGGTGAAAACCCCTGGGACCTAGATCAAAGGTTGAAAAGTACGATCCGCGAGGCTAATATGACGCTAACGGATGCACAGCACCGCGCGTGATTTCTCGCGTCTTTGACACCACACCTGAGGACAGCACTGTCACAACAGAAGCTCTCAACCCAGGCAGAGGCATTAGAAATGGTGATGAGGTTGCACGAAACACTAATACAGGATCTAGGGTTGGGAGTCCAACAAATCCACATGCAACTACAAAGCCTATGCTTGGAGATGTAGAGTTTGAAGCAAGATAGGGCACCCCATCCAGAGGCACGCAAGGAAGTGTGGTGTATAAAGTGTAAAGGCCAGGGTAATGATAAGGATAACTGTCTGGATTCGCGAACTATTTGGCAGGAGGAGGACCGATGCCATTGAGACAGGAGGTGCCAGCAGGACTGAGTGCATCCGCTACTCTCTAGTGCGTAATTTTCCAGGTGGGAGGAAAGCACGCAATAGACAACTGTCACCTATTGCAGAAATATACCCAGACTCCATAGAAACTGTACTGTAATTTCTTTAGATCAGTGGGTCATGATGAGAAAACATGTCGGAGCTATGAACTAATGATGGATAGGACCCCAGCTTATCGAATGCAAACTGAAACGCGAGGCCTTGATCAAGCTGCAGCAATAATGTGGGGTGGCTTCCAAGGGCAAGGTCGAGGTCACGGGGGAATGGGGCTCAAGAGGGGACACAGACAGCTAATTTGTTATAACTGTGGAGGACCTGGGCACTACGCTCGTGATTGTACCAACCTGACGAGACTATCTTGCGCGTACTTTGAACAGTTTGATCATGAAATGATAGATTGTCTGACACTGATTGCACAAATGCGCAAAAAAGGGGTGTTGCAGCCCGCTATGACGCAAAATATCCAGATGATGAGGTCCGAACCACGCGAAGAGGACTCCAACGTAAACATGATGCTCAGAAGTGGCGTGACCACAAGGGAAGATAAGGGGAAGCAGCGTGAAGAGGATACCTGGGTACGTAAGGCTCCTGCCAAGGAACCTGAGTTTGACTTGGACCGCGCAAAAGAAATGTTTATGGAAGCTAAGAAGAGCTTCACGGAGGTCTCTACTTCAGGTAGTAGTGATCAACAAGAGATGAGCTTGGATCCTTCTATGCTAACTAACTTTTTAGAGACATGTATGAAACTACTGCGTGACAATAATGCAGTTAAAGGAATACAAGCGTTGATCGCTAGGTGCATAGGGCAGGGGAGTTGCACGTAGTTCGAAAAATGGGGAAGCATGCTCTGCGTACCGGACGGGAAATGCGGTTGACGAAACAAATTAGCGAATATGAGATGGATCAAGTAATCTTAGACCTGGGCTCAGACGCGAATGTATTACCAAAGCAGACTTGGGAACGCATGGGTAGGACGGCACTACAATGGTCTCCCATTCAATTGCGGGTGGCGAACCAACAAAAGAACTTTCCCATGGGAAGATTGACAGGAGTGATAGTGGATATCGAAGGTGCGAGCCCGCAGATAGATTTTGAAGTAATAGAGATTGTAGATGACAGTAACCCTTAGCCTACATTATTATGAATAGACTGGGCCATGGATATGAATGGAGTCATCAACCTAAAGAAGCGGAAAATGATTATCGAGAAAAATTCCCTACATGTGACAGTTCCGCTGGATCCTGCTGAAGGAGAACGATACACAGAACCTGTGCGCGACGATGGAAGCGGTGAGGAATTAGATCGTATCTACAAAATAACCGTGTGAAACCAAGATTGGCTAAATCCGATTGTAGATGGAAGGGTCCTGTGGGAGCGCGCAAAATCTTGCCTTTTGGAGCCCGATGAAGAAAATGAGTGATGGCTCAATCAATTGAGTGGAGTGACGATGCTAAATTGTAATATGATGACCAAATCACTGCGATGCGTAACCGCCCAAGCTCGAGATCTACCAACATATGATGGACTGATAGCGGTGGATGAATTCTTGAGCAAGTTTGAGAGTACAGTACCAAAGCACCAGAGATTCGATGCATTAAAGTGGGTGTTGCGCGCAACCCCTGTGCGGTGGTGGGTAACACATGAAAGAAATTTTGAAAATTGGTGTGATTGCAGGAGGATGATGCAGCTAAGGTTTGGGAAGCTGGAACTATGAATAAATGAGAAACACAATGGACGTGATGACCTGCACATACACCTCACAAAATGGACCAAAGCCTATGGTGAAGAGCCCCAACCTAAATGGGTACACTTCTTTTATCATACCTTGGATGTTATCCCAAGAGACTAGTATACTGAGATAGAACGCTGACGTGGTACGAGCGAATAGGATATCTTGCACAAAGGGTTTTTATTAATGTTCTTATTTGAAGACCAATGGATGGATACTGTTGACGATGTGTTGCAAGTTGTGAAAGCTGCCATCTTCAAAATACCAAATGAACCAGAAGAAATAGTTCAACCAGAATGGTCACATCAGTTAAGCCATGCCCTAGAATGTTATAACATGCAAGTGGAAGATGATGATGATGACCCCCGAAACATTAACATTCCAGAAATAGAAGGGAGTCCCAAAATTCTAGGACCATCGATTGAGGACCCCAACATCACCGCACCACTGAAGACGAAACAAGTGAACATTGGTACAGATGGGGAGCCGAAGTACGCAACCCTTGGGGATTATTGGGATGATTCCACGATGGATAAGTTCATCGATTTACTATGCGAATATCAAGACTTATTCCCGACCAAAATAACAGAGTTAAAGGGGATCCTCGGTGACCTAGGGATGATGAAGATAACTCTGAAACCAAAAGCGAAGCCAGGTAAGCAACGTCCTTACTATTTGAATCTGAAGTATAAGGAAAAGGAGAAAAACAGAAGGGAGAAATTTGAATCTGGGTGGACCTCCGAAAACTAAATTATGCCTGCGTTCATGACCCGTTCCCGACCCTGTTTATAGATGAAGTCTTGGAGAATGTTGGTGGACAGGAAGCATACTGATTCATGGATGGGTTCTTCGGTTACCATTAGATCAAGATCGTGCCGGAAGATAGGAGCAAGACCACCTTCGCGACTAAATGGGATGTTTTCAGTACACTGTTATGCCCTTCGGGTTAAAGAACGCGCCAGTGACATTTTCGTGCGTAGTAGTGGTTGCATTCAAGGAATTCATCCATAATTTTTTCGAGGTTTATTTTCACGATTGGACTGTATTTTCAAGAATCATGTAGTGAGCTTACGGTTGATGTTGGATACATGTCGCCGACACCAGATTGCGTTGAATCTTAAGAAGTGTACATTCCTTGTCCCTTTTGGCAACTTGCTCAGCCATGTAGTCTGTAGACAAGGCCTGATGGTGGACCCTGCAAATATTGTCGTCATACTCAATTTGCAAGCGTCGCGCAGTATCAAACAACTCCGTACCACGTTGGGACACACTGGTTACTATTGAAATTTTATCAAGGGCTATGCACAAATCACGGCACCAATGGAAAAACTATTAAAACAGGGCGCTACATATTGTTGGAATGATGACTCTAAGAAAATTCTGGAGATTCTCAAGGAAAAGATGGTATCCGCCCCCATTTTGGTTTTCCCAAAATGGGACATCAAATTTCATGTACATGTTGATGCGTTGTGTATCGCACTGGGTGTTGTACTCACGCAGGAAGGTGCGAAAGGCATTGATCACCCGATTGCGTTCGCAAGTCGACAATTGTCTAAAGCAGAAAATAACTACTCCACTACTGAGTGTGAGGGGTTGGCGATGGTATATGTGCTCCAAAAATACCGCCACTATCTACTCGGTGGGCACTTTAAAATGTATACCAATCACTCCGCGTTGAAATACCTGGTGAACAAGCCTATGTTAGGGGGGCGCATTTGTTGATGGTTGTTACTATTTCAAGAATATGATTTTGAGGACATCGTAAAGCCAGGATGCCTAAAAGAAAGCCCAAATCACCTGTCCCGAATTGAGAACGGTGAGGAGCCAACAAATTTGGAGGAAGGACTACTTGATGCACAACTCTATGTGGTGTGCATTGCGGATGGCCACTTTGAGGATATAATCCATTTCTTAACCAAAGGGACCACGCCACAGGGATATTCAGTTCAGCAGAAGAAAGAATTGGTGGTACGCACGGCGGATTTTACTATTATCGCGGGGCACCTCTTCAAAATGGGAAATGACGAAATATTACGAAGATATGTACCTGAATTTGAATGAGGACAGATCCTCACAGAAGCACAAGGGGGAGTTTCAGGAGGACACTCTGCAGGACGGGCAATAGCAGAGAAGATTCTTCGCGCCAAACTATGGTGGCCAACCCTACATCAAGACTCGAAAGCATACTATCGGGCCTGTGACGTATGTCAGTGGACTGGGAAACCATCGCGGAGGGATGAGATGCCACTCAATCCACAAATGACGTTGCATCCATTCAAAAAATGGGCCATAGACTTTGTGGGGCCTATCACCCCTCAAGGGAAGACAGGTACGCGCTATATCATCACTGCGACAAAACATTTAACTGGATGGGTGGAAGCATAGCCGGTTAAGGACTGCACAGCTGCTACAACTGCAAAAATTTTATTTGACAACGTCTTGATGCAGTTTGGATGCCCGAAAATTCTCATGAGTGACTGCAGAACACACTTCCTAAATGAAACTATTAGCGCACTTACTGAACAATTCCAGGTGTATCATCAACAAAGCACGCCGTACCATCCACAAGCGAACGGGACCGTAGAAGCATTCAATAAGATTTTGGAGACTGCATTGACCAAAGTATGTAACGTGCAGCGAACCGATTGGGATTTGTGCATACTTGCCATGTTATGGGCATTCAGAACCACATGCAAAAAATTGACAGGGCAGACACTGTTTCGGTTATTCTACGACACGGAAGCCGTCATGCCAATGGAATACATTGTACCCAGTTTGTGGATAGCAGCGATGACAGGCATGGCCGATCGTGAAGCCTTGGAAGAGAGGCTCGCACAATTAGAAGAACTAGAGGAAGAACGATTTAGGGTAGGCTTCTATTAGCAGGTACAAAAACAGAGCAAGAAAGCTTGGCACGATCGCTATATCAAGTTGTGCACGTTCAAAGTCAACAATTTGGTATTACTATATGATAGCAAGTTTGAGAAATTCCCTGAAAAACTTCTAATGCACTGGTTGGGACCATATGTCGTCAAAGAAATCCCAGATGGTGGCGTGGTCCAGCTCAGCAACCTTAATGGAGAGCCCCTACCAGGAAAAGTAAATGGCAGTCGCTTGAAGCTCTACACGAGTGGGCCGGCTGCCTGACTAACCGACTGAAGTATAGTCTTAGTACTTCAAGTAGTTAAAAGAGGGCACGACACTATAAACGAGTCTGCAGAAGAACTATGTGGAAACAAGGTTCCGTGTAAGAAGCATTTATTACAGGAATCGCGGTCGTGCATAAAGGGTTGTGTTGTTGCGCAAAAAGATGGGAACATGATCGTTGAGACCACTGTTTATGACAAGATAGTCAATCTGAGGCACCAAGGAGCGGATGAAGTGGCATTTAAGACATGAAGTCAGTACTGAAATTGAAACGATCTCCTGTCCGTATCGCATTAATGAACCAGAAAGGAGGGAACGGTCGAATTTGAATATTGGTCGGCTTATAAATCCCAACTGGTTGCCCACCAAACAAATCATGGCACTATGAGATTTAAGTTATTAAGTTCCTGATAGATATCGACTTGTCCAATGTCGATGCTTTGCAAGACCTTTGGGACTATGTGATGCTGACGGCCGAAGTTGCCATGTCGAGCCCAACACTAGTGGTAAGAGACATCCCGCAAATTCCCAGACAGATACTAGGTCTAGTCTGGATCTCGCCGCAAAACCTGTGGTCGGGTAAGCGATCTGTGAAAGATAAGGGTGAGATGATGAATCTTGGGATAAAAGACAGGTAGCTGTCGACAAGTGCAATCCTGGGCCACATGCCTACGATGAAACTTGAAGATTGGGACCTCGTGGACAACAACATCTCTCTTCCAAAAATGCAACATAAGCTGCAACAAAAATTGAGTATACGGGACCAGAGATTGCAAACTTGCTGCACTTGCATAACGAGTTCATGGCTTTGGCATCCCAGCTAGAGCTAAAATCCTATGAGAAGTAACTTTGTGTTAACCAAGCAAAGCAGAATGAGCATCATCGTTTGGGCGAACTAGTAGGGGAAATGGAGCAGAAGCTTGAAGAAGTGTTGTAAGAAGCAAATATGGAACAACGAAGTGTAGTATGTCACTCACATGGATGGTGAACTGCGAAGCCTTGGCAGCACGTCTCGCTGCATCGACGAGTGACTCGAGATGAGTCATGATGATTGTGTTGGGGGCCTATTAAGCAGCGGATCCCCCGCGTAACGGTTTTGGGGCTTGAAGCCCACATTTTTGGGTATTGTATTGTAAAAGCTCCGCGAAGTGCGCAGAACGCGAATTGTAATCAGTCAAGTCTAAGGATAGTCTGCCCTAAATTAGTCTAGAATGTATCGACCTGCCCATGGTCTGCGGACCATGGGAATGTATAAATAAGAGCAAGGATCTAAGTGTAAAGAGCAGCTTTTTGGAAATAGAAGTAATATGGGCGTCTGATAAGAATAGTAGATCTAAGTCTGTAAGTGTAAAGTTGGGTTGTAATAGGAGATAGAGGCTCCGCAGTGTTAGGATATTCCGACACATAGGAATAGTTAAGTTCAACTTGGTCTAGTATAGAGTTAGGTATAGAGTTAGGTAAAGTGTGTTTCTTTACCGTTGTACATTTTGTAACTTACAATCCGACGGTCACGATATGAAGTGATCTGACGGTTCATTCTCTCCTCGGTATTACCGACACTTGATCCGTGGCTTGACACCCGATTGGTCCATGAATTCTATTTAAAGCGCATTGAGGGTCATTTGTAGGTTAACCGTGCATGAGAGAAGCTTATGTAAATTTTCATTCTTTTATTAATAAATTGCCTGTAGTAGCCACGTTGGCGCAGGCCGTGGACTGTTTCCCTCTCTGAGGGTTTTAACCACGTCAAAATACTGGTGTATTGATCTGTGATCTGTTTGTGAGCGTGGTCCTT
>APFE030611556.1:109109-141355 GCA_000404065.3 Pinus taeda | reverse complement strand
TTCTAATTTGGATAACATTCCTCCATCCACGCTTCTAGAATTTTATTTTTTATTTTTACTTGTGTAAACATGATTGCATAGTTTATAGTGGAAGACAGTGTGCAGAATTGTGCATGCCACAATGGTAAAAATTACAGATGCGCAGGCTAGGAAAATTTCGCAAATACTAAAACATATTTTTTAAGTAGTGCAACCCAAAATTATTTTTGTCCCTGGTATTTTTTTACTTCAAGCTCCATAGGGGATTCACTTGAGACCTCATCGAATGGAAGGAGATTTGAATCGACAGTCATGGTGACAAAATTTAGTGTAACACTTCAGAATAATTTGATCAGACTTTAGGCTTAGAAGAGAAGCTTGCTTAGCAAGTGGAGTAAGCTTGACATTTGTGCATTTATTTCCAATGCCTATGCTTTAGATCACAATGTATCAACTACATGGAATTTTACAATAAATTTGATCATTCAGGTTAAGACTTATTCGACTATTTATGCCAACACTTTAGAGATATTGGACTTGAAGAGAGATGATTCAGTAGACCTTTTTCTTATTTCTAGAGTTCTGAGTCTATTCCTTGAAATTGCAACTTGATCTAATTTTACATAGCTACCCATCATTATTTGATTGTTCCATAGGTTAGGAGAGAACTCGAAGAGAGATTATCGATGAGAATTTGAGAGATCATATTCCTAAAAACTTGCGAAGAAGCATGGATTTTTATCATATATAATGGCATGGCTTTTGATATGAAATCTATAAGATTCAGATTCTTTATTTTAGATTAATCAAGTTGATCTTATTTGTAAAGTAGGATTTTTGTTTCTTTTATGTATAACACCTTAACATCGAATGGAGAATCGAACTCCGCAGAGATGACCTCAGACTTGGATGTTATCATACAAGGTAGATTCCCTTCATGCCACAATATCAAATCTTAGCCTTAGACAAATTTCATTAATCAAATTTTTCATCCTTCATCATTTGAATTGACAATACTAACATATATATTTGTTGTCAGAATTTGGATTTGGATCATGCTTGACACCACAAAGGCTCTAATTCAGTTCTTGTCACAAAGCTCAAACTAGCCATAGAATAAGCCTTATATCATATCATAGTTTCTTGGTCAACAATGCGACTATCTCATTTGAATAGTGTCCCATAACTCAATCACCCTTTCGATTTACCAAATATGTATCACAGAAGGAGACTTGGACCTACTCTTCACAAAGGGAGACAATTTTGGACAGTATGAATCTACAACCTTTGAACCTTCCTCCATCTTGTCAACAATTTAGATGTCACACACACACATATCATATACCACATCCTTAGGAGCAATTTCGCATAAGAGATGCGATTTGGGCAAACTAGAAATTTTAGAGTTCAAACTTACTTAGGCCATGCCTTAGGATATGGATAACAGAGGAAAATACAAATCAAAAATAGAATTGGGTTAATTTAAAATAGAACTTGCACTTTTGCAACTTAGAGCTTTTATCTCTTGAAGCTCAAATCACCCATAGAGGGAGGTCAGACTTTGCATAAATATCTTAAAACTTCGCATATTTATAGTAGATAAATCACAAACCTTTGCATCTTTAGAACTTCACATAAGAAATTACGTGACTTGTCCTTTATTACAAGGTTAATTCAAGCCTCATAATGTTCATAGACGTATCAGTTTAGTTCAATCCTTTAGAGAATTAAAAGGCCTTAGAAATTGTGTACAGTGAACCCAAACTTCATATCTTTGGATCAATTACATACCTCGTTTAGGTTATACTTCAATGAAATGTGTAGGGTTCAAGATTCAACATATGAATTGGACTCACAGAACTCACACATTTTCTTATCTTGGAACTATGTCATAGAGGTAAAGTTCCTTAGGAAATTAGCATACTATGATACAAATGTTTTCCTATTTACATAAAGAATCAATGCCTCGTTGATCCTTTTTGAAATGCAACTTAATTTGGGCTTGCATCCGAACTTTACCAAGGGTCTTGGCCCTCTTCTGAATTTACTTCATTCTGGTCACAGATGTATTTTAGAGATTATGCCTAGAATTTTACCAGAACTTAGCTCCTTTTGAAATCTAGTGCTTGTCTTCTTCAACCTGTGCTGTAATACCATGTTGAGATTTCTAGGGCACAAGGTAGAATAAATTGTTCTTAATCATGATAACTACTTCTATTGACCAATTAGCATCAATTACATATCCAATTTCATTAAAAATTTACAAAAAAGAAAAAAATCAACTAATAAACATGAAAGAACATTAAAATAACCATTAGACAATGAGACAAGAGACACATAAATTAGGCCTGAGACTAGGGAAAAAACCATAAGAGGAAAACCAAGAAAATGTATTTCCTTATGTGAGAGAGAGAGAGAGAGAGAGATAGAGAGATTTAAACAAAATCAACCATAACAAGATAATATCCAAACCAGTAACCAAGGACTAGATCAAGTGCCAAGCCATGTGCTAAATCCAACTTTAGATTTTTGACCTCCTCCTTTTGCTCCCAACATTGTTGGATCATATATACAAAAGACATGATCGATGTGCCAAATTTGGAGGAGAGGTCTCCTTTATATAAACTTTGAATGGGGGTTGAATGGTTGTCTCTTAGGGGCCCAATTGA
Source organism: Pinus taeda (assembly GCA_000404065.3). Taxonomy (NCBI): domain Eukaryota; kingdom Viridiplantae; phylum Streptophyta; class Pinopsida; order Pinales; family Pinaceae; genus Pinus; species Pinus taeda. Next base: position 138,707 of record APFE030611556.1, on the reverse strand, counting down.
CTTAAAGTAATAGGAGGTCGAATTGAAATATTTGGAGGAAAAATTTAAATTCAATTTTTTTGTATCTTCACATGATGAAAATACCGACCATGGCTACTATATTTCCAACATAGAAAAAATAGACAACTTATCTGAATGAGGCATATTGGGAAAAAAGCATAGATAATCATTTCCAACAGGAAATTCAAAAAGAGAAAAGGCACCCTTGGAATTGTCCATTCAGATTTGTGCAGACCAATGCATACACTCTCAATTGGTGGAAGTTATTATTGATTTAAATTTATAGATGATTACAGAAGAAATACATGGTTTTATTTTGTAAGATAGAAAAATGAAGTGTTTGAGAACTTTCCTCAATTCAAGGCTCTTGTTGAAAAATAAAGTTGGCACTATATTGAAGATTTGAGAACTGATAGAGGTGGTGAATACATCTTGAATGACTTGCTACGTTTTTGTAGGGAGTATGGAATTGAAAATAATTTACAGCAACATACACACCTCAACAAAATGGTGTCGTTGAAAGAAAAAATAAAAGAATTGTGGAAATGTCGAGGAGTATGTTAAAAGAAAAGCATTTTCCAAATGAATATTTGGGTGAAGCTATACCATGCACAACCTACATCATAAGTAAATGTCCAACCAAAAGTGTAAATAACATGATTCTAGAAGAAGCATGGAGTGGGAGAAAACATAGTGTTACTCACATGAGAGTGTATGGATGTGTGGCATATGCACATGTCCCAATGAGTTAGGAAAGAAATTAGACAACAAGGGGGGGAATGCATATTCATTGGTTATTGTGACGATCCCAAGGCATATAAGTTATATAGTCTAATAACCAAAAAGGTCATAATTAGTAGAGATGTACAATTTATAGAAGAGGAAGCATGATATGGAAGTTTGGAGAAGACAATTAATGTAGCAACACATTTACCACAGGAAGATAAAGAGCAATTAGCAACAATAGGTACTTCTTCAATTGTGACTGCTACACCTATTCAATCTGAACAAAAAATAGGACAATCTTGTGCATTAAATAAAATACTCCTCCAAGTGCACAACAAAGATAAACAATTCCACATTCTCCAAGTTCAAGTTCAAGTTACGCATCAAGTCCATCTTTGGCAAGCTTGAGAAGACAAAAATTCATAAATTTGAGGGATATTTATGAGAAAAATGAAGGTGAAAGCAACGCATGTATGAAGTCTCTTTTTTCTTTATTTTCTCATGTAGATGATCTTAATTAATTTGCAAGATGCAACAAGGAGGAAAAATGGGTAGCAACAATGAATTAAGAAATAGATGCAATAGAGAAGGATGACACATGGGAATTAGTGAATCCTTCACAAGGAAAATAAGTGATATGTGTAAAGTGGGTCTATAAGACCAAAATCAATGCAAAAGGAAGGATAGAAAGAGATAAAGCAAGGCTAGTTGTTAAGGGATACAAACAATAGCCTGTAAGTATGCTGAAACATTTGCACTAGTTTCAAGAATGGAACTGTCAAGACAGTTTAGGTAATAGCAGTGCAACATAAATGGAAGGTATATAAAATGGATGTGAAATCAACCTTTTTAATGGAGTGTTGAAAGATGAATCTTATGTGGAGAATCCACCTGGTTATGAGGTTCAAGGGAAAGAAGACAATATATAGACTAAAGAAAGCTCTTTATGGGTTGAAGCAAGCAATGCTCACATGGTATAGGAGGATAAATTCATACTTGTTGGACAATGTATTTAGAAAAAGTGATGGTGAGATTTTAATTGTGGTTTTATATGTAAATGATCTAATTTTCACAGGGAGTGATGATCTTCTCATTGTTGATTTCAAAGAAGTCATGAAAGATGAATTTGAAATGAGATATTTGGGGTTGTTAAGGTACTTTTTATGATCTAGACTTACGCGGGAACAAAAAAGAATACATATATAAACATAAACACAAAGATGCGGCATAAATAAATCTTCATTTCATTAATATCAAATAACTGAAATATGCTTACAAATAGAATGGAAATAAACTAGCTCAGGCGATGGTAGCTTTTCTCGAAGGAGAGATGTGGAGGCCACATGCCTCTAAACTATTGAATAATCTAGGGAAAAGTAGTTTAGTGTGATTCTTCGTTACTTGATAACAATTTGGAGTCTTTTTAATTTTCTTGTTAGATTCTTATTATTATTATTATTAGTGCTTATGTGTGTACTTCATCAAATAGCTACAAAAACACAAAAACAAGAACACAAGATGTTGGCTCTCTTCAAGGACCAAAATCTCTCTACTCTTGAGAGGAAAACCCTTTAGTGAATTTCTCTTATTGAAGCTTCTATTGATCAATGCCAAACCATATACCCTTGACTAAGAGATCCTCCAAGCACAAGTCAAGTCTTCACTCCTTTTTTGCGACATATACCCCATCACTTATTCGGGCACTTTGTTTCCTAACACTTCATCCTCCTTCTTCCGACACTTCATTCTTCTTCTAACTTGTTAGTAAACTTTTTGTACTTGCTCTAGAGAATATTTCTTTAATGAAACCCTTTTCATATGATGCTTCATTTATTGTCTTTTACCAATCAATGAATTGTTATGAGTGTCAAGAGAGGGTTGTTATAACTACAGAAAGAGATCTAATTATCTCACATGTGACTATTTTCTACCCTAGAAAATAATCCCTTCAACTTTAGTCTTCTTCCTTCTTCCTTCGTTTGTGAGGGCTTCTCCTTTGCTCTTAGAGGGAGGCCTTATGGACCTTGTTTGCACCCAAAATAGTGAGATATGATGAACTGTACTTTTTTGTTGTTATAGCCGTAGGCAAACCTTCCTTAAGCTTGCACGTGTGGCTGTAGGTGCTTCTAGAAATGACCTCCTTAACTTTGGTTTTGTACCCTTCTTTCTCACTGTCCTTGGAGACCCATAAACTACCCCTTTCACTTCTCTTTCTCGGCTATCACTTCGCTAATTTCAGAGCTTCTTGTTGTGCATTGTATGAGGAGTGGACAACCTCTATAAATAGAGGGATGTGCCTCCTCTTTAGGCCGACCAGATTGTTCATTAGGCTGACTTGGCTGCTACTTGTCGGCTGACTTGTAGAGTGGACTTCGGATGGCATTGTATTCTTGAATGAGCTTCTTGATGGTGACATCGCTTGGAGGAGACTTGTGACTTTTCGTGGAGGTATTCTCTTGACCATAATACATATAAAAGGTATAACATGCACTTAAGGTCTTCCGCTTATTCTTTTGACTATTTGACTAGCCTATATCACTTTAAATAGTGTTATACCTATTACAATGAGAAAGAAACTCATTGGCATATATAATAAAAATAATATTTATTTTCTTGAATAAGTACAAATATCAAAAATACATTTATGAAGACCGAACCTAGTTACCTTTCCTTCAACACTCCCTCTTAATTAGGGAGGTATTCATACAACATTACAAGGTGTTTTTCTATTATCAATCTTGAAGAATTCACGTAAGAGAAACTAGATTTGCTATCCATCTGTTATAGCATCATATTTATTAGTATTGTCATAGTGTAAGGCCTTGACTAACATCTCCATATCTTTACGATACCATGAGATACAATGCTGGTGAGACCAATGATTTATAGACACCTTCATCATTGTCTCTGAAGGTACATACCCACCAGGGTGTTCTTTGAGTATGACCTTCTAGGGCTATTCTTATCTTGGGTTCCTAGCCCTCAAAGATTATCAGTCCTCTTGCCTACTATTGTCTTGGATGCTGTATACATCCTCAAAGAGTATCAGATACCGGATGATTACCCAATTCTCCCATTATTTCTTCCCAAGTGAAGACAAGAATGTAGTGTCTATCTTGTGTCTACATTTCTATTCATGGCCTTCATCTAGTCTTATGGTTATTAGTCCTGGTCTAGTGCATGACCCATGAAATGGAAAACACAAATGTCACTCCTTTGTACTTAGGGGTGATCCAAAACTCCCTCTTGATCACGGACCTGTCAGAGCTCCCTCTTAACTGGGGAATATTTCCTTCATCAAAAACTTCTTCTTCGTGGGCTCTTCAGTTGCTTGATCTCCAAGTTCCTTTCTTGATGTCATGAAGTCTTCGATCAAACTTCTTCTAGGTAGGGCACCATCCTTCAATCACTTTCCTCCTTGGCTTCTCATGTCATTACTTCGTGGAAAGTGACTATGAGTTTTTTCTTGTCATCTTGGCTACTCCTTTGTCAACTTTTCCATGCTTCAAAATACTCTTCTCATGGATGCTTCATAGTACTTGTTAGGTTTCATTCTTTGACCTAGTAGCCCATCATGACTTCATATTGATATTGTTTCAACATTGCCTTTTCTTTTTGTTGGATGGATTCTTCATCACGACATCTCTCAATAGCAGAATCAGTTATCTGCACCTTTATATCTCCAAGGCCTTTATAGGTGTCAAGGGTACTTTCTTCCTTTATCAGAGTTGTTCTGCCTTCTTTCGGGAGATATCTTTCAAGGCATTTTGTCAGATAGTGATTCTTGGTGATCATGGTTTTCTTCACATGCTTGATCTCTTTCTTCATTTGCTTCCTCTTAGATAGATGGGTCAACCATATAATGCTTCTTGTGAGAGCATTCCTTCATTGCTTGATTTCTAGACTTGTCAGCATTTCTTCTTGCTTCTTAGTCAGCAATCATATGCTCCTTATGTGAGCATATTCTTTTGTTGAGCTTGATCGCATTGTGGTACATGCCTTCAAGCATGTTCTCGGTGAAAGAGATTATTTTCACCCTTGATCATGTTATAGAACCATACCCATGAATTTAATAATATACAAGTGATAACATTACTTTAAACTGTGATGCATACATACCTCATCTTGATTATTCTTTGATCATCCTTTGGTATGGCCCTTCTTACATCATCTTAGCTTTCCTACATATCATTCTTTTCTTGAAGTCCATGAACGAGATTCCCAATAAGACATCTGCTTTAGTCCATGAACCATATTTTTAAGATTCCATCATAGGATCTTATAGATCCTTGCCTTGTGAATGTTTCCTTTCTTTTGATGATGTAGGTCTTCTAATATTCTTATCATGATCAATTTTCTTTCATCATGTATGAGGTCCTATACTAGGTATGCTTCTTCTACACGAATATCTTGAGCTATATCTACCATGCTCCTATATTCTAGAAGATATTTCTAATTATGCATTTTTTTTATCATCATAAATGCTACATCTACATGAGTATCTATAACTCTATGTACATCATGCTGCTAGATTCTAGAGAATGTTTCTAGCCATGCAATTTTAATTTATTCCTACATTCTCCTATTCTACTCAAAACTTTGAAAGAAGTCTAGAAGTAAAGAGTTTGACCTAGTCATAGTAGATATCTGGAGGATCTTCCTTCTTTTGATTCTTTCCTTCTTCTTTCATCTCTTGAGTTATGTGAGCTTCTTCCCTCTTCCTTTTGGTGTTGTTGTCCTTCTTAAGCTCACGATAATTCCTTTTGTAGTGTCCATATTCTTGGTATCCAAAACATTGGATTTTAGACATGTCTTTGTTGTTTGTTCTTCGTTGACCAAACTTGCCAAATTTACCCTTTCTTTTGGCCACGGTAGAAAATGATTTCTCTTTTGATCCCACATATTCTTTTGACTTAAGTCTAGTTTCCTCTGTTATGCATAAAGATCATATTTCAGTGAAAGTTGTTTCTTTCTTCTTAGCATATATGATAGATGTGAAGTTTCCCCACTCCTCAGGTAGAGCATTGAGTACTATAGTTGTAATCTCTCTGTCAGACATGACTTCCCCAAGCTCTTGAATATGATCTCTCATTTAAGGGATTTTTATGAAGTAGGGAGCTATTCCTTCATTTGTTATCTTCATCTTGTACAATTTATTCCTCAGAGATATTACTTCTTTGATGGTGGATATCGAGAATAACTCTACTAGCTTATCATAAATTTATTTTGATGTTTGAAACTTGGAGACATAGGGAATGAGAGAGTCTTTTATTGATTCTATCAGAATCCTTTGAACTCTTGTCTCATCCTTATTGTAATTGGCTGAGGCTTGAGTCTGCTCCTTAGCAGGGATAGTGATATTCCCTTTGACATGCTCCAGGAGTTCATTCTCCTTGAGTAGTAGATCAATCCTCTTCTTCCAGGAAATAAATGTATTGGTACCTACCAATTTATTGCTTTCCTTGCAAAAATACATTGATTTATATTCATAAGGGGACATGTACTTACTTGATATATTTTTATATGCAATGGTTTTACTTCCTCCTGGAAGGCTTGATGGATTATGTTCCCTGGATATTGATGTTCTTCAAGTTTTCTTCTCCAGGTGGACTGGCTTGATGATGAAATTTTCTTGAAGACTTGTAGCTTGATGTAGGTCATTCTTCAACCTTTTCTTCTTCATATGTGCCTTTATGTAAGGCTCTTCTTCTAGCTTTGTAGACCTCCTTGATGGATGATGGATTGTAGACCCTTCTTGACCTTGAAGTAATTGAGACTTATAGGCTTGATGCTTCAATATTGTAGATGCTTATCCTTTATGAGTGTTCTTCAGTTGCCCTTTTCTTGATGTGTCACCTTAACTCTGATACCATGTTGAAGAACCTAGGGCAAAGTAGTGTAGTGTGATTCTTCGTTACTTGATAACAATTTGTGGATTATTTTTACTTTTCTTGTTAGCTTATTCTTCTTATTCTTATTATTAGTGCTTATGTGTGTACTTCATCAAACTGCTACCAAAACACAAAAACAAGAACACAAGATTTTGGCTCTCTCCCAGGGCCAAAACCTCTCTACTCTTGAGAGGAAAACACTTTATTGAATTTCTCTTATTGAAGCTTCTATTGATCAATGCCAAACATTATACCATTGACTAAGAGATCCTCCAAGCACAAGTCAAGTATTCACTCATTTTCTGCACCATATACACCAACACTTCTTCCAGCACTTTGTTTCCTGGCACTTCATCCTCCTTCTTCTAGAACTTTGTTCTTCTCCTAACTTTTTAGTAACCTTGTTGTACTTGCTCTAGGTAATATGTCTTTAATGAAACTCTTTTCATGTGATGATTCCTTTCTTTTCTTTTACCAATCAATGAACTAGTATGACTGTCAAGAGAGGGTCATTATAATTGCAGAAAGATATCTCCTTCTCGCACGTGTGACTATGTCTTTAATGAAACTATTTTCATGTGATGATTCCTTTCTTGTCTTTTAACAATAAATGAACTGTTATGACTGTCAAGAGAGGGTCATTACAACTGTAGAAAGAGGTCTCATTTTGCACATGTGACTGTTTTCTACCCTACAAAACAATCCCTTCAACTTCGGTCTTCTTCTTTCTTCCTTCATTTGTGAGGGCTTCTCCTTCGATCTTAGAGGGAGGCCTTGTGGACCTTGTTTGCACCCAAAATAGTGAGATATGATGAACTGTACTTTTCTATTGTTATAGCCGCATGAATACCTTCCTTAACCTCACATGTGTGGTTGTAGTTGCTTCTATAAATAACCTCCTTAACTTCGATTCTACACCATTCTTTCTTGTTGTCCTTAGAGACCCATAAACTACCCCTTTCACTTCTCTTTCTCGGATGTCACTTCGCTAATTTTAGAGCCTCTTGTTGTGTGTTGTATGAGGAGTGGACAACCTCTATAAATAGAGGTTTGTGCCTTCTCTTTAGGCCAACTAGACTGTTCATTAGGCCTTCTTGGTTGCTGTTTCTAAGCCGACTTGTAGAGTGTACTTCGGATGGAGTTCTATGCTTGAATGAGCTTCTTGATGGTGCCATCACTTGGAGGAGACTTATGAATTTGCTTGGAGGCATTCTATTGACCATAATACATATACAAGGTATAACATGTCCTTAAGGTCTTCATCTTATTATTTTGACTATTTAATTCACCTATATCACTTTAAATAGTGCTAGACCTATTTCAATGAGAAATAACTCATTGACATATATTATAAAAATAATATTTCTTTTCTTGAATAAGTACAAATATCAAAAATACATTATGAAGACCAAACCTAGTTACCTTTCCTTCAACGCCCCCGCTTAACGAGGGAGGTATTCATACAACATTACAAGGTGTTTGGATATTATCAATCTTGAAGAATTCACATAAGAAAAGCAGGATTTACAATCCATTTATTATAGCATCATATTTATGAGCATGGTGATATTGCAAGGCCTTGACTAACAACTCCATCTCTTTAAGAGACCATGAGCTACAATTCTTAAGAGACCAATGATTTATAGACACCTTCATCATTGTATCTCAAGGCACATACCCAATCAGGTGTTCTCCGAGTATGACCTTCTAGGACTATTCTTATCTTGGGTTCCCAGTCCTAAAACAATATTGGTCCTCTTGCCTACTCTTGTCTCGGATTCCCTACACATCCTCAAAGAGTATCAAATGCCATATGATTAACCAATCCTCCCATTCTTTCTTCCCAAGTGAAGACAAGAATGTTTTGTCTATCTTGTGTCTACATTTCCATTCATGGCCTTCATTTAGACTTATGGTTGTTAGTCCTGGTCTAGTGCATGACCCATGAAATAGAAAACACAAATGTCACTCCTTTGTAATCAAGGGTGATCCAAAACTCCCTCTTGATCAAGGACCTATTAGAGCTCCCTCTTAAATGGGGACTCTTTCCTTCATCAAAAACTTATTCTTCATGGGTTCTTCAGCTGCTTGATCTCCTTCCTTTCTTTATGTCATGAATTCTTCGATCAAACTTCTTCTAGGTAGGCCACCATCCATCAATCACTTTCCTTCTTGGTTTGTCATGTCACTGCTTCATGGAAAGCGACTATCAATTTTATCTTTTCATCTTAGCTACTCCTTTGTCATCTTGTCCATGCTTCAAAATACTCTTCTCATGGATGCTTCATATTAATTTCTAGTTTACATTCTTTGACCTAGTAGCCCATCATGACTTCATCCTGATATTGTTTCAACATTGCCTTTTCTCTTTGTTGGATGGATTATTCATCATGACATCTTTGTATAGTAGAATCAATTATTTGCACCTTTATATCTCCAAGGCCTTCATAGGTGTCAAGGGTCCTTTCTTCCTTTATCAAAGTTGTTCTGCCTTCTTTCAGGAGATATCTTTCAAGGCATTTTGTTAGATAGTGATTCTTAGTGATCATGGTCTTCTTCACATGCTTGATCTCTTTATTCAATTTCTTCTTCCCAGATAGATAGGTCAACCATCTAATGCTTCTTATGAGAGAATTCCTTCATTGTTTGATTTTTAGACTTGTCAGCATTTCTTCTTACTTCTTAGTCAGCAACCATATGCTCCTTATGTGAGCATATTCTTTTGTTGACCTTGATCGCATTGTGGTACATGCCTTCAAACATGTTCTTGGTGAAAGAGATTATTTTCACCCTTGATCATGTTATAGAACTATACCCATGAATTTAATAATATATAAGCGATAACATGACTTTAAACTTTGATGCATACATACCTCATCTTGATTCTCCTTTGATCATCCTTTGGTGTGGCCCTTCTTGCATCATCTTAGCTTGCCCCCATATCATTCTTCTCTTGAAACCCATGAATGGGTTTCCCAATGACACATCTCCTTTGGTCCATGAAACTAATTTTGTAGATTCCATCATACGATCTTAAAGATCCTTGCCTTGAAAATGTTTCCTTTCTTTTGATGATGTAGGTCTTCTAATATTATTATCATGATCAATTTTCTTTTATCATGTATGAGGTCCTATACTAGGTATGCTTCTTCTACACGAATATCTTGAGCTATATCTATCATGCTCCTATATTCTAGAAGATATTTCTACTTATGCATTTTTGTTATTATCATAAATGCTACATTTACATGAGTATCTAGAACTCTATGTACATCATGCTGCTAGATTCTAGAGGATGTTTCTAGCCATGGAATTTTAATTTATTCCTACATGTTCCTATTCTACTCAAAACTTTGAAAGAAGTCTAGAAGTAAAGAGTTTGACCTAGTCATAGTAGAGATCTGGAGGATCTTCCTTCTTTTGCTTCTTTCCTTCGTCTTTCATCTCTTGAGTTATGTGAGCTTATTCACTCTTCCTTTTGTTGTTGTTGTCCTTATTAAGCTTAGGAAAATTCCTTTCGTAGTGTCCATATTCTTGGCATCCAAAATATTGGATTTTGGACATGTCTTTGTTGTTTGTTCTTCGTGGACCAAACTTTCCAAATTTACCCTTTCTTTTGGAAATGGTAGCAAATGCTTTCTCCTTTGATCCCACATCTTCTTTTGCTTTAAGTCTGGTTTCCTTTGTTCTGCATAGAGACCACATTTCACTAACAGTGGTTTCTTTCTTCTTAACATATATGATAGATGTGAAGTATCCCCACTCGTTAGGTAGTGCATTGAGTACTAGAGTTGTCATCTCTCTGTCAAACATGAATTCACCAAGCTCTTGAAGTTGATCTCTCATTTCAGAGATTTTTATGAAGTAGGGAAAAGTTCCTTCTTTTTTTTATCTTCATCTTGTATAATTAATTCCTTAGAGATTTTATTTCGCTAGTGGTGGATACCGAGAATAAATATACTAGCTTATCATAAATTTCTTTTGATGTCTCAAACTTGGAGACATAGGGAATGAGAGAATCTTTTATTGATTCTATCAAAATCCTTTGAGCTCTTGTCTCATCCTTATTGTACTTGGCTAAGGCTTGAGTCTGTTCTTTAGTAGGGATAGTGATATTCCCTTTGACATGCTCTAGGAGTTCATTCTCCTTGAGTAGTAGATCAATCCTCTTCTTCCATGCAAGAAATTTATTGGTACCTGCCAATTTATTGATTTCCTTGCAAAAAGACATTGATGTATATTTATAAGGGGACATGTACTTACTTGATATATTTTTATATGTAATGGATTTGCTTCCTCCTTGAAGTCTTGATGGCTTGTCTTCCCTAGATCTTGATGTTCTTCAAGCTGCCTTCTCCAATTGGACTTGCTTGATGATGAGATTTTCTTGAATACTTGTAGCTTGATATAGGTCCTGCTTCAATCTATTCTTCTTTGTATGTGCTTTTATGTAAGGCTCTTCTTCTAGCTTTGTAGACCTCCTTGATGGATGATGGATTGTAGACCCTTCTTGACCTTGAAGTAATTGATACTTCTAGCCTTGATGCTTCAATCTCGTAGATGCTTCTCCTTGATGAGTGTTCTTGAGTTTCCCTTTTCTTGATGTGTCACCTTAGCTTTGATACCATGTTGAAGAATCTAGGGTAAAGTAGTGTAGTGTGATTCTTCGTTACTTGATAACAATTTGTGGAGTCCTTTTTACTTTTCTGGTTAGCTTATTCTTCTTCTTGTTGTTATTAGTTCTTATGTGTGTACTTCATCAAACTGCTACCAAAAAAAAAAAATGTTGGCTCTCTGCCAGGACCAAAACCTCTCTACTCTTGAGAGGAAAACACTTTAGTGAATTTCTCTTATTGAAGCTTCTATTGATCAATTCCAAACCCTAGACTGTTGACTAAGAGATCCTCCAAGCACAAGTCAAGTCTTCACTCCTTTTCTGCACCATATACCATGACAGTTCTTCTGACACTTCCTCTGGCACTTTGTTTCCCGGCACTTCATCCTTCTTTTTCTAGCACTTTGTTCTTCTTCTAACTTGTTAGTAACCTTGTTGTACTTGCTCTAGAGAAGATGCCTTTAATTAAACCCTTTTCATATGATGATTCCTTTCTTTTATTTTACCAATCAATGAATTGTTATGATTGTCAAGAGAGGGTTGTTATAATTGTAGAAAGAGATCTGATTCTCGCACATGTGACTGTTTTCTACCCTTGAAAATAGTCCCTTGCACTTTGGTCTTGTTCCTTATTCCTTGATTTGTGATGGCTTCTCCTTTGCTCTTAGAGGGAGGTCTTGTGGACCTCGTTTGCACCCAAAATAGTGAGATGTGATGAACTGTACTTTTTTATTGTTATAGCCGTAGACAGACCTTCCTTAACCTCACACGTGTGGCTTTAGTTGCTTCTAGAAATGACCTCCTTAGCTTCGGCTGTGCACCCTTATTTCTCACTGTCCTTGGATACCCACAGAATACCCCTTCCACTTCTCTTTCTCAGCTGTCACTTCGCTAATTTTAGAGCTTATTGTTTTGCGTTGTATGAGGAGCGGACAAGCTCTGTAAATAGAGGTTTGTCCCTCCTCTTTAGGCCAACTAGACTGTTCATTAGGCCGACTTGGTTGCTCCTTGTAGGCGGACTTGTAGAGTGGACTTCGGATGGATTTGTACGCTTGAATGAGCTTCTTGATGGTGCCATCTCTTGGAGGAGACTTGTGACTTTGCTTGGGGGTATTCTTTTGACCATAATACATATACAAGGTATAACATGCCCTTAAGGTCTTCAACTTATTCTTTTGATTATTGAATCACCTATAGTACTTTAAATAGTGCTAGACCTATTTCAATGAGAAAGAAACTCATTGACATATATTATAAAAATAGTATTTCTTTTCTTCAATAAGTAAAAATATCAAAAATACATTTATGAAGACCGAACCTAGTTACCTTTCCTTCAACATGAACTATGTTAAAATCAGGCTCAAGGGCATTTTTATTATTGAACAACAAGGGAAAACCCTAAACAACCAAAACCCTAACCGCAAGAGATGGAACACCAAGAGTTTGTGGGCCTCGTCAGGGTTAGTTGGGAGGCTAACTTCTCAGGGTCGTAACTTGGTCATATAATCTTCGTTTGGCGCATATGATACCTCGTTGGAAACATCTCTCTCAGTACTACAATATTTTTTGTAGACCCTTAACTTTATATACGGGCCTACTAGAGACCTCAAAAAAATGTCGTTTAGGGGGTCAAAATAGATTTGGAAGTTCAGGACCTCAAAAAATGATAAAAATAGAAAATGTTGCTATAATCAAGGGAAAAAATGAAATTGACTGGGGGTTAGGTGGAATAAGTAGGTGGCCACCAATATCCACCTAGATCAGTCCTCCCCCCTTGGGAAGCAATTTTCCCCATTGCATGGAGAGCCTCCATGAGGTGAGGAAATTTTTGCTGAACTTGGTCCCTGGTGAACAACTTGCCCTGGTGAAGGAGTTGGCCTGCCTTGACAAATACATATAGTTGGATCCTCTATTTCCAAGTGTTCTTGATCTATGTGTCCATGATCTTTTCCATTGTGGCTTGTTCGATGCAGCTTGGGATGAGCTCTATTGGTGTCATCTGATCAACAATGTTAGATGTGTTCAACAATGGGGAAAAGTATGGTCACAATCAATCCACATTAAATACTGGGTGAAAGACAAGGAACAATGGAATGCTGAGCTTGAAGTAATTTTCCCCTACAACCTTGGTGATTATGCACGACCCATACCAGAGTGGGTGAATCTTGTGGTGCAGCCCAATGGGGTGATCCTTTTGTAGATGTAACCAAACTTTGTCTTCCACCTGGAACTTGTATGGAACCCGATGTTGATTATGACACTACTTGTACTTGGCAATGGCTCTGTCCGATATGTCATGGACCTACTGGCAGATGTGCTGAATGTACTCAGTGAAGTTGTTTGCCCTAACAGCTTCGAATTGGACATGATCTGAATCTACATGAGTAGCTACAATTGGTATGGCCACATCAATGAGGCATAGTGGTTGGAATCCCACCCCCACTAGAAAGGGGTTGTGGCCAGTTGAGCTATGGAGAGCTCTGTTATAGCTATGTTAGACATAGGGGAGGATTTCATCCCCTGTGCATGGATTCTTTGTGTTGTACATGTGCAAAATGTGCATGATAATCATGTTGATAACCTCTATTTGGCAATCAATTTTTGGGTGGAAGGTCATGGACTTAGTGAACTTGGTATCTGGCACTGACCAAAGGCTTGACTAAAATGTACTCAAGAACCTACTGTCCCTATATGAGATCATGCACTGTGGGATCCTAAAGTGTACCCAAAATCATTAAATGAAGAGCTTAGTAGTTACTTCTTTTGTTATACTCTTCTCGCAAGCCACGAGAATGGACATCTTAGAGAATATGTTGACGACCATGAAAAGACTGTCGTTTCCATGCTTAATAGAGGGAAGGTCTGACTGGTAATCCATGGAGATGGATTCCCAAGGCCAAATAGGAGTAGGCAGAGGGGTATATAGAACTTTCTTCTTGATTGTATGTTTGGCAATGCTATATGCATTGTAGGATGTACTCCCCAACATCCTATCGAAGGTTTGACCAATAAAAATACTTCTGCAGTAACGCCACTATTTTCTCTACTCCGAAATTTCAAGCGACATACAGTGCGCCTCCCAAATCATCTTATCATGCTCATTTGAAGGAACATAGAGGTGTCCTAGGTGGAATAACAGTGTGCCCTGGAGGTGAAAATATGGAACTTTCTTGCCTTCCAGAAGCCTCTGGTATGTGTTGCCGAGTTTTGGATTGCTCTTGTAAAGATGCAGCCACCCCGAAGTTTCATTTCCACAAGAGTCGAGCACAATGGTAATCACCATAACTTGTGGTCAACAGAGACAACCTACAACTTTGTGTTTTGGTGAACTGCAATGGTTAGTGGTCTATGTGGATGTCCGTTTTCTTCCCCATAACATAATGTTCAATTGTCGGCAGACCTACACAATGGAATACATCTCTTTTTCATAGGTGGGATACTTTCAGACTATGTCTGAAAATGTCTCATTATGATACATCATTGGATTCCCCTACTAAGTAAGAACTGCACCAATATCATAATATAAGGCATTTGTCTCAATCTCAAATGATTATTGCAGGTCTAGTAATGTGAGCACTGGTGCAGAGAAAAGGTGATGCTTGAACTCAGAAAACGCCTTCTGTTGGGATTCAAACAAACTGAACTTTTCTTTCGATCCTCCATTGGTGACTTGACTCAAAGGGAAAGTGATATGAGAGAACCCTAACATGAACCTGTGTTAGAAGTTGGCAAGACCTAGAAAGTTGTGAAGCTTTGTTAGAGTGGTTGGGGCTAGCCAATATCGAATGACTTGTATCTTGGCTGGTTCCACATGCACCCCTCGCTCATAAATTATGTACCCCAGATATTGAACTTGAGTCATACCAAAAGTTGATTTCTCCAAATTGGCACACAACTTGTGTTGTCACGGGGTTTGGAGGACCTACCGAATATGGTGTAGGTTCTCTTCCCAAATATGGCGAAAGATCGGGATATCATCCAAATACACTACCATAAATGAGTTGGTGAAGGGCCGCAAGATGTTGTCCATCAACCTCATGAAGGTTGTGGGGGCATTCGTCAACCCGAAAGGCATGACCATCCATTCAAGGAGGCCCTCCTTGGATTTGAAGGCAGTCTTCCACACATCAAAAGGTTCTATTGGAACCTGTTGATAATCGGACATCAAATCAATGTTGTTGAAATATTTTGTCCCCTTGAGTTGATCCAAAAGGTCATCAATTTGTGGGATTGGATACCTATTCTGGACAATGATCTTATTCATCGCTCAATAGTCAATACATAGTTTCTAGGTGTCATCTTTCTTTTGTAACAACATGATTGGGCTCACATAGGGTGATGAACTTGGCCTGATGTGCCCTTTCTACAATATATCGTGAATCTACCCCTTAATTTCATCATTCTATAGAACAGATCATCGGTAGATTGGTCCGTTGGTTAGAAAAGCGCTTGGGGTCAAATCAATGGCATGCTTGACCTGGCAGCACAAGGGTACCCCCATGGGTGAGGTGAAGATGTCCCTGTATTCCTCCATGAACTTTTCCATCTGAAGTTGCAGTGTGGAGGAGCCCTGTCTGGAGGTTGTGGATGTGGCCACTGTCTTCTTCTTTCCCCAAGGGAAAATCATAAGGAAGACTAATTTCCCGGTCTGGGAAATGGTCTAACTGCATTGCTTCACGAAGATCAAATAGATGGTGGTAGGTGATGCTACCTTCGAGATCATGCATAACTTATTTCCCAAATAAATACTAAGAGTACAAGGCCTAGATTTAGACACAACATGACACTTCCACAAGTATGGTTGGCCTAATAATACATCAAAAACTTCAAGAGGAGAAACATCACATAGTATCTCATATGTGAAGGGATTGATGTTGTAGGGAAGGTTGTATTGCTAGCTGATGCAAAGATCTCATCCTTGGTTAAGTCACTAGATGGTATATGGCTGGGAAGGTGGTGTGGTTGGTAGGCCCCACTCCTTCATGACCTCTGCCAATATGAAGTTGTTTTGGCTTCCGCAATCGACAATGAACTGTAATGGAAAACCCTTCACACACATTTGTGATTGGAAGAGCCACTCCCCCTCCTCTGGATCTTCAGGCTCCATTGTATGGATTTTGGTTGTGGCAACGATGGGACTGGGTTCTACATCAATAATTTTTTTCCCTTTTTCATTCCCTTTGTCAGGTTCTGACTCAGAGTCAGAAAATGCATCTGATTCAAAATCCTTCAACTCGAGCACTAGTGACTGCTTGGATCGAGACACACTTGTGTTGCGAGTAGGGTTCTTATGGAACTCACACCATTTTCCCTATTTCTTTCTTTTTCTTCATAGTGTTGCTATTTTCTTGGGGATGAACGAGTTGTCTTGGGTCGCCCCACCTTGGATTTTTCCTTTGTTCTGCGATTTGGGGCCACCTTTCCCTTGCTTCGGATTCGTAGATCCAAAGTCTCGCCTCTTTTGCTTAAAATTCCACTTAATCTCGGTGGTATAGCGGTATGCTGCACCAAGCGAGGAGATGTCAAGGAACTCCATTTCCTCCTAAATGTATTTGTGAAATTAGTTGCGGTACTTGAGCACCAAATGTTTTTCTGAATATTTGATATCCAACTTTGTGCATAGGGTATGGAAAATATTCTTTAAATCATGCACATCTTTATCTCTTTGTTGCTGCGATGTCGTCCATTGTATTTACTTGTACTCATAGCTTCTTACAGGGTAATATTGTTCCTTGATGGTATCTTAGAAAGAATTCCAAGTGGGTGCGGCCGAAAACAATGAGGGTTCTCTCTCATCTCTCTGTTCACGATAGGCTTCCCACCAGTTCTTGACATGGGGAGTGACTTTGAGGAGTGAAAAAGTAATCTTTTCTCAATTGGAAAAGTCATGAATCGAAAAATATCCCTTCAACAGATTTAACCATCTATTTATGGTGTCTGCATCTATCTAGCCTTCAAATATGGGAATGTTAAAGTTAACTTGTACCTTAAAGGGAGTGGCACCTCTAGAGTGGCTATTGGATGAAGATGTGTCACTTGTGGGTAGCCATTGAAGGATTTGGGAAAATTATCCATAATCATGTTCCATTGTCACTTAAGGGCTTCCTCGAGCAATATTTTGAAAGTATCTCTTGCTCCCTTGTCTTTCTTTTCTTCCAACATGGGAGGTTGTCGAGGTTTCAAGGCTGGTCTTGCAAAGGTTTGACCAATTCGAACAAACCACTATGATATAATTGATCCAGACTTATGCAAGAACAAAAAAAAATATGAATATAAACATAAACACATAGATGGAGTAGAAATAAATCTTCATTTCATTAATATCAAAGAACTAAATGATGCTTACAAACAAAATGGAAATAAACTAGCTCGGATGATGGTAGCTTATGTCTAAGGAGAGATGCAGCAACTACATGCCTTTGAACTGTGTTAGAATGAGGCTCAAGGGCATTTCTATTATTGAACAACAAAGGAAACCCTAAACAACCAAAACTTGAACCCCAACAGATGGAACGCCAAGAGTTTGTGGACCCCGTTGGGGTGAGTTTAACAGCCAACTTCCTAGGATTGTAACTTCGTCATATGATCTTAGTTTGGCGCGTACGATAGCTCGTTGGCAATATATCTATGAGTACTATAATATTTTCCGCATGCCCTTTCCTATGGTATAAGAGCCTACTACGAAACTCAAAAAAATGTTGTTTAGGAGGTCAAAACAGCCCTCGAAGTTCAGGACCTGAAAAACTACTAAAAATAGAAAATGTTGCCATAATCAAGGAAAGGATGAAACCAACTGGGGGTCTAGGTGGAATAGGCGAGTGGCCACCAATATCCATTGGATCATTCTAAGTATATATGTGAGCAAATGGAAGATGGAATTTTTACTTCTCAAACAAAATATGCAACATACATCTTGGAGAGGTTTAAAATGAAAAAGAACAAGCCTATTACAACTCCAATAATCGTGGATTTGAAATTGAGAAAAGAAGATTACGACAATAATATATATCCAACACTATACAAAAGCATGGTTGGTAGCTTGATGTATTTGACTGCAAATAGACCTGATTTAATGTATGTAGTGAGTTTGATCACAAGATTCATGAAGACACCAAAGGAGACACATTGGCTAGCAACTGAAATAATTCTAAGGTATGTTATTGGAACCAAAGGATATGGCATTTTATATACTACAAATAATGATTTTATGCTAGTTGGATATACTGATAGTGATTGGGCAGGAAGTGTATATGATAGAAAAAAACACATGATGAGACTATATTTTTCATTTGGGTTCGAGATTTATTTCATGGGCTTCCAAGAAACAACCAATTGTTTCTCTTTCCACAACTGAAGTTGAATATGTCACAATAATAGGGACAACATGTCAAACAATTTGAATGAGAATAATGTTGAAATATTTAGGGCATGAACAAGAAGAAATGACAAAAATTTATTGTGACAATAATTTTGCAATTGCGATATCCAAAAACTTAGTTTTTCACAAAAGAAGTAAACATATTGACACAAGGTATCATTTCATTAGGGAGCTAATTAATAATGGAGTTCTTGTTTTGGAACATTGAATATCTCGAGATTATGTTGACATCTTCACCAAATCATTAGCAAAAGACAATTTTGTTCATCTAAGAGGTTATTTAGACATAATTAATATCAATATTTGTGATTAGTGGGAGTCTTGGAAATAATCTCAATTATCAAATTAAAAGTTTTGATTATGTCATACCTCAAGAGTACGAGCAAACTAAAGGAATGTGAGTGTAAATGAAATTCTGAGTTGTGTCTAAGTTTCCCATCTCTACACATCCATCAATCAAAAATTAATTAGTATCATTTAAAATGGCAACCTGATTTTGCATGCATACTGCCCTATTAATATGTGAGTATGCAATCTTGTTGGGTGTGGACCCTGATTATCTTTTGTATTCAAAGGTTTTAGCTGGATGTATACCCCAGGAAGATTGTACACCCCTCCATGTGGGGGGGGTGCGGAGGGGACTTTTCCCCCCTGCGGGGATCCGAGGGGGCTAATCCCACCAGGTTGGGGGCTCCAGGGGCCAACAGTCCCCCGGTAGGGGTTTCGAGGGCAGCGCCCCTAAAGCTAAAAACAGACGTAAAATTGCCTTGTAAAAGTATAGTAATTTCTAGTCAATTCAGGTCGTTCATTAGGCGAATGATTTGACGGTAGAAGTTATGTTTAATTTAGGGTTTTTTGCCCTAGAAGGCAACCCCTCACTATATATGAGGGAATTGTATTACGTTTATGTAGATCCGTATTATGAGTGAGGAAGAGAGAGGAGATTGAGAGCGAAGAGGGAGTTATAGCGGATCTGTTGTAGGTTGTATCTCTTCAGTTCGCTAGATAATATAAAAAGAAAGATTGGTTGTTTCTCCGTGGACGTAGCCCAAACTGGGTGAACCACGTATATCTATGTCTCTCTTGTTTTATGTGTTTTCTGTGTTTATATTTATGCAATATTTTATGTGTTCCATTGCTCTGTAATATATAATTTTCTAACAAATCCCACTGAGACTAGAAATAGACTGGGGAGGATAATATTGATTCCTCACTAGCACTTAAGCTAAACCCACTTGAAATGAGTTTTTCCATGTTAATTTGATTACTTTTTATGTTTAATATTTTATTTAATTACATGATTATTATTATTTTTAATTATTATATAATTAAAGATTTTTTTAATGTTAATTTGATTAATTACTATATAGAATGTTTTTCTCAATTAAATAATAGAAATCCATTGGATTTTTAAATTTTAATTTCACATTCACTTTAAATATTTTTAGAAATAGTCATAAATCAAAAGTTACTAAATTTTTTTCTTGTTTTTTAAATTGTGTGTGTGTGTGTCCTTCATAACATTAATTATTTTTACAATAATAATATTAAATAAAGCTATAATTTAGCTTATTTTAAAGATTTTTTTAATTGAGTTGAGAGGCTTATTCTACAGCTGAGTATGATGTGTAATGTTCTTTGATAAAAGTTGAAATCTTGTTCAGGACAAAATCAAAATTTTTAAAAATCTAAAAATTAAAAAATTAAATAACTATACTTAAATAATATGGACTCAAAGCCTCATTATCCCTATTTTGAAAAGTGGGGATACAAATAACCCCTCTAATTATTGGACAATTATGATCAGCCCCCTCCTAGCTAAGTTATATGGTATTATTTTGGAAAGGAAGTTGAGCATATGGCTTGAAAGTGAAGATAAGCGGGCTAAAGGCCAAGCGGGTTTTAGAAAGCAGCACTGACCATGATGGCACCAGCCCTTTACACCTGCGGATTAATAATTAACTGCTAATTGATTTATTATTAACTATGTGGTTGGTTGACTTTATGGCGCTATACTATGGTTTAATTTTTTTTTAGGACAAGTGTCCTGACCTTGGGGCTCGTTCCTTCCCGCCTCTTACCATACCCATGAAACCCTAAGCTGGGTCATTTCAATGTTGTTTCACTGTGCTACTTGCAAGGTGAGGTCTCTGGTTCTTTCACTCTTTTACTCCGTGAAATGAGGGTTCTGTCTCTGGTTGCTTTACAGGGGTTTCGTTTCACTAACCCTGGGCATGAATTCCTATGAGGGTTTTTCACTTGCATATGCTGTCAATGCTTCTTGTTTTGTGCTCGTTTTCGAGGCTCTGGGTCTGGAACCCTTGGTCTCGGTCTTTGGTTTCAATTTTGCTCGGCTCTAGTTACATTTTCAGTTTTAGGCTTTTGTTATATGTTGTTGTTCTCAATGCACTTACTCCATTGTTTGATTATTCGCTTGGTTTTGGTCACAGGTTGTGGTTGCGTAGTGGCTCGGCTCTCGACTCTCATTCGGTGGTTATCCAGAGGTAAGTCCTCTCTCTGAGCTAGTCTTTTCTGCCTTGTTTTCTTCCGTCCCTGACCGTTCTTTCTCCTTGTGGGCAGTGAGCACTCTGCAGCCATGACCTTGGTCTGTGGTTTCTTCCCTTTTGCATGGGCTTGGATCTTTCGGTAAGTTCTTTTGGAAACGCCTTCCTCTGCTTTCAAACTTGTAACTTTTGGTCTCGTTCTGCTGGCTCTAATGGTTTGTTTTGCTGGCCATGCAAGTGTGCAGCTAAACTCCTGTTTATTGACCTCGCACCCTAGCTCCTACGCTTGAACCAGGTAGGGTCACTCCTAGATATTTTCCCTGCTTGTCTGTTTGAGGTGTTTTGTTGTTTATGGTATTCTATGGGTTTATAATTGAGGGTTTGGCTTTAGTCTCAATCTATCTTGGCCTTAATGTGGTTATAGATTCGTTGTGTATTTCTGTCTCCACTATTTAACTTATGTTTGTAATGATAACAGTCCTCTGGTGACCTCAAGGTGGTTTTTGGCACTGTCGACTCTGTTTTATAACTGGTGTCTGAATATTGGACTGTGGATGTTCAATTTTGATATATATATATTTATATAGTGTTTTCTGTTGATAATAATTTTCAAAGGAAATTGATATGAGTTTGGTTTTGTACCTGTAACTTTTTTTCTTGGGTGTTCCTCCAACAGTGGCACTCTTGTTTCTTCTGCAAGCCTGCTCCATTATTTTGCTGAACTTGCCCGGGTGCTCTTTTTTTCTTATGTGCTTACTTTTCATTGCCTGTCATCATTATGCTATGGAAAAGAAAATGAATTTAACTGAATTACGTAGAAAATACTTAAGTTGCAATATATATGGGTTCAGATGTATTTGTTCTTCAGAATGTTTCTGTGTTTTTATCTATTCAATACTATGATGGTTTAAAAGATTACAGTAGTTGTTTCCTTTCTCTGTTTTGTAAAGATCACTGGACAGTTATCAAAATGCCAGTAGTTACATTTGATTATTTTTGGATAACTGTCCTTTCTTGACTGTAATCTAAAAGTAAAGTTTAAATAAAACTAAAAATAAAAAGAACGTAAGCAAAAACTAACATTGGGCTAAGACAGCCGTTCCTAGAAATTTAAATGAAAATAAAAAAAACTAACTGAAACATATCTGTTTACAAAGACAAACACTCCAACCATGACCTCCCTGAGCTAGATGCTCCTGCATCAGCCTCTCGGGGTAGATGAAAATCCACGGCTCCGGTCCATGATCTCCTCGATAGAATACCCTGCACGTTGTATTTGTCCTGCATCAAGTCACGAACTGTCCTCAATAGGGCGGTTCTTCCACTTGATGAGGTACTGTAGGTACTCCTTTCTTCGAGTCTGCCTGGCCACCTGTGTATCGAGGATTCCTTTGATTTTAAGTGGCTGAGCTGAAGGCATTTGTCTCATCCACGAACTACTCTCTTCCTAGGTATCTCGCTTTGGCTGTGCCAAACTATCCTCTACTGGACTTGCAGTGTATGTGAATAAATCCGCCACATTAAATATGGGCGATATTCCTATACCTGGAGGCAATTGCAGCTCATACGCATTTGTAGAAAACTTAAGCAGAATTTTACAAGGTCCAATTTTTTTGAATTTCGGCTTATTGTATTTGCCCTTAAGGAATCTTTCTTTGTGCAGATGCGATAGAACTTGATCCCCTATATTAAATTATACCTCCCGTCATTTCATATCTGCTTTCTGTTTGTACCTTTGACTGTTGTCCTGTAATTTTGACTTCACCTTCTCATGTAGGTCGTTAATTTCTAACTGTCCCAAATCTCGTAGCTCATGCACTCCTCGGGGATGCATTCCATACAAGATCTGAAAAGGACTACTTCCTATGCTTCGATTCGGTGAATCGTTGTACGAAAATTCCGCTTGAGTAAGTACACGATCCCACATTTGTGAATTCTCCCCAACTAGACTCTGCAGTAGGTTTCTTAAGCTTCTCTTCACTACCTCTGTTTGCCCATCAGTCTGTGCGTGATAAGCGAAGCTGAAATTTAACTTCGTATCCAACGTTTTCCATAAGTTGTGCCAGAAATGTTCCGTGAATTTCACATCCCTGTTGGAAATAATGGACTTGGGTAAGTTGTGCAGTCTGACAACTTCAGTGAAAAACAAGTGTGCTACATGGTTAGCATCACCGGTTTTCTTGCAAGGGATGAAGTGTGCCATCTCCGAGAATCGATCCACCACCACCATGATGGAATCAAAACCCTGTTGTGTTTTTGGCAGACCCAAGACAAAGTCTAGACTGACTGAATCCCACAGTTTGTTTGGAACAGGAAAGGGTGTATACAACCCCATGTTCTAACTGTGCCCTTTCGCCAACTAACATATCTTACACCTGGTCACATATTGCTGCACGTATCTTCTCATCTTTAGCCGGTAATAGAAATGACTGAGCTGATCCAAGGTCTTATCAATGCCGAAATGTCCAGCTAGACCTCCACTATATTTTTCCCAGATGATGTTCTCCCTCATCGAACATTCTGGAACACACAACTGTCCTCACTTGAATAACAGCTCCTCCTGCAAGTTATAGTCCAGCCATGGACTATTGTTCCTCAACAAAGGATTTTGGCAGGCTTCATAAGCCTCCTTGAAATCTACATATGTTTGATACAAGTCCTTTAGGTGTTCAAATCCCAACACTTGTATCGTGCTCTCCTGCAAGAGTAAAACTCTTCTCCTTAGTGCATCTGCTACTTTGTTAGCTTGACCATTGATATGCTTCAATACGAATGTAAAACTCTGCAAGTACTCCACCCATTTTGCTTATTTGTGATTCAGCTTATGCTGTTGCATAACATACTGTAATGCAGAATTATCAGAAAACAAGACAAACTCATTACCTAGTAGATAATGTCTCCAATGCTTCAAGGCTTAGATGATGGCATAAAAATCCTTGTCATAAGACGTATACTTTTGTCTGCTTTCATTTAATTTTTCGCTAAAATAAGCTGCTAGTTTCTCTTCCTGACTGAGTACGGCTCCAATGTCTGTACTAGTGGCATCCCAACGAACTTGGAAAAGTTTATTGAAATCAGGAAACCTCAAAATTGGCCTCTTAGTGATCTTCTTCTTCAATATCTGGAAGCTCTTCTCTGCAGCTTCAGACCAATGAAAACACTGACTTTCCTTTTTGATGGTATCCAACATAGGTGCACATATTCCACTAAAGTTCTTTATAAACTTGCGATAGAAACTTGCCAACCCATGAAAACTCTGAACTTCGAACAGAATCTTAGGGGATGGCCAGCTAAGTATAGCTGCAACTTTTTCTGGGTCCATTTTCAGCTCATTTTTTGCAATCACAAAACCCAAATAGACTAACTCCTTCTGAAAGAAAGAACATTTTTTCAAATTTATCAGCAACTTGTTTTGCTGCAATTTCTCTAGAACATATCGAACGTGTCAAAAATGTTCTTCCTTGGTCTTGCTGAAAATCAGTATATCATCAAGATACACAATCATGAATTTCCCAATGAACTCCTTCAACATCTCTTTCATCAGGCACATGAAAGTACTAGGGGCATTACTCAACCCAAATGGCATCACTAGCCATTCATACAGTCCTTCATTAGTTTTGAAAGCTATTTTCCATTTGTCCTCTTCTCTTATTCTAATCTGCTGGTATCCGCTCTTCATATCTATCTTCAAAAAATATGTTGCTCCACTCAAGCAGTCCATCATGTCATCCATTCGTGGCAATGGAAACCTGTACCTAATAGTAATTTTATTTATTGCTCGTGAATTTGTACAGATCCGCCACTCGCCTCCTTTCTTGGGAGCTAAAATTGTCGGAACTGCACAAGGACTTAAACTTTCCTGTATCAAGCCTTTGTCCAACAATTCCTGTACCTGGTTCCTGATCTCTTCGTTGTCCTTGGGACTCATCCGGTAAGCATCTTTGTTTGGTAAACTAGCTCCAGGGTTGAAATCTATGTGATGATTGATACTCCGCTTTGGTGGTAATTTATCCGATAAATCATCCACCACACTGTCACTGAATTCTTGCAACAAATCCTAGATTTCTTCAGGTAAGTCAGAAATTTCAGTGTGCAACAGTACTGCCCTCGGTCTCCTTACAACAACATACTTTACCTCGTCACCTTCAATCTATTTTAGAAATTATTTTCCACCCACCAGCAGCAATTTTGTCCCACTAATTTCTGTTGTTTCTTCTTCCTTGATGGGTACAAGTGTATGCTTAATCCCATCCTTGAAAAACTTGTAACAGTTTGTTTTCCCATCATGAACAACTTTTCATCATACTGCCATGGTCTACTAGCAGAATATGACACACATCCATGGGCATGATGTCACAAATCACTTTCTCCCTATACTTGCCAATATGGAATTCCACCTCACACTGCTCATCAACTAGCAGTTGGTGACCCTTCTGTAACCAAGATGCCTTATAGGGAGTTGGGTGCTTAAACCTTTTCAAATCCAATTTCTCCACCATCTCTGTTGCAACCAGATTATCAGTGCTCCCACTGTCGATAATCAGTTTGCAGCATTTTCCATGTGACTTGCACACAATCTGGAATAATGCCTTTCTCTAGGTTTGTTCAGTTGTCTCCTTTGTTGGTTTTAGCAGTACCTTATTCAAGACTAAGGCCTCTCCTGTCTCCAGTACATTCTCTACCTCTTGGGGTGGTGCCTTCACTTCCTCTGTTTGAGCAACATATGCTCCTCTTTGTACAGCCTGTTCACCTTCAGGACACTCAAAGGACCTATGCCCCCACTTGTGGCACTTGTAACACTGGTAGGCAGCTCCTCTGCCCTTGCCATTTCCCCTTCCTCTCTAGTATGGCCTTCCTCCCCTAGTGTTACCTTCCCTTTCTACTGTCCCTGAGGTCTTTGAACTGTTGCCCTCTTCACTATTGTTGGCAGCCCTTCCTATGCTAAAGGATTGTCCTTTCCCTCTGCTAGTTCCATGTCCTCTCCTGGCGTTCTGCTTCCTTGTGATCTTTTCTTTTTCCTTTAAGGCACTCTGGTATGCTTCCTCTATGGTTTTTGGAGAAAGAATACTTATCTCGTCTAATCTCTCCAGCCTTAGGCCATTCACAAACCTTGTTATCTTTTCTGGGGTGTCTTCAATATAACCAGCTCTCAAGATCACCTGATAAAATTCTTCGGCATATTCTTTCACCGTCATTCCTCTCTGTTTCAAATTCTACACCTGCTGATACAGAGCAATCTGGTAATATTTGGGCAAAAACTTACCTTTCATCTTGGTAACCATTCTGGTCCACTTTTTAATGGGTAACTTATTTAATCTTTTCCTCTCTACTTGAACACTGTCCCACCATAAGGCCGCGTGTCATTTCAACTTGGTGGCAACGAATTTAACTTTCCTATCTTCATTGTTCTCCTCACATTCAAAGTATTTGTCTAACTCACTAATCCAATCCAACAACACTTATGTGGAAAAACTACCATCATAGTTTGGAATCTCAGGCTTTGGCTTACTGCTAGCTAACAAAACTGACCTTAACAATTTGATTTCAAGTCCTTCCTCATCTGATCCATCAGTCGTAACTATAACTTCTTCATCATTGTCGTCCCCTACTTCCGGATCCCTCCTCCTTCCTGCTTCTACTGCCACCAAACGAGCATTCAGGATCCTAATCTCTTCTCTCAGTCCTTCATCTACTACTCTTTGAATAGCTCTACCATGACCTCTTCTTCCGGCTTCCATTTTGTAAATAAAAACAATTAACTGTAACCTGCTCTGATACCAAAATTTGATGGGACCAGCCCTTTACACATGCGGATTAATAATTAACTACTGATTGATTTATTATTAACTATGTGGTTGGTTGACTTTATGGCACTGTACTATGGTTTAATTGTTTTGAGGACAAGTGTCCTAACCTTGGGGCTCTTCCTTCCCACCTCTTACCATACCCACGAAACCCTAAGTTGGGTCATTTCGCTGTTGTTTCATTGTGCTACTTGCGAGATGAGGTCTCTGGTTCTTTCACTCTGTTGCGCCGCGAAATGAAGGTTTTGGCTCTGGTTGCTTTACAGGGGTTTCGTTTCACTAACCCTGGGCATGAATTCCTGTGAAGGTTTCCACCTGTGTATGCTTTCAATGCTTCTTGTTCTGTGCTCGTTTTCAAGGCTCTGGGTATGGAACCCTTGGTCTCGATCTCTAGTTTCAGTTTTGCTCGGCTTTGGTTACGTTTTCGGTTTTAGGCTTTTGTTATACGCTGTTGTTCTCAATGCACTTGCTCCACTGTTTGATTATTCGCTTGGTTCTGGTCACAGGTTGTGGTTGCAGAGTGGTTCGGCTCTCGGCTCTCATTCGGCGGTTATCCAGAGGTAAGTCCTCTCTCTAAGCTAGTCTTTTCTGCCTCGTTTTCTTCCATTGCTGACCATTCTTGCTCCTTGTGGGCAGTGAGCACTCTGCGGCCGTGACCTTGGTCTGTAGTTTCTTCCCTTTTGCACGAGCTTGGCTCTTTCGGTAAGTTCTTTTGGAAACCCCTTCCTCTGCTTTCAAACTTGTAACTTTTGGTCTTGTTCTGCTGGCTCTAATGGCTTGTTTTGCTGGCCATGCAAGTGTGCAGCTAAACTCCTGTTTATTGACTTCGCGCCCTAGCACCTACGCTTGAACCGGGTAGGGTCGCTCCTAGATATTTTCCCTGCTTGTCTATTTTAAGTGTTTTGTTGTTCGTGGTATTCTATGGGTTTGTAGTCGAGGGTTTGGCTTTGGCCTTACTGTATCTTGGCCTTACTGTGGCTATAGCTTCGATGTGCATTTATGTCTCCGCTATTTAACTTATGTTTGTAATGATAACGGTCCTCTGGTGACCTCGCGGTGGTTTTTGGCACTGTCGACTCTGTTTTATAACTGGTGTCTGAATATTGGACTGTGGATGTTCGATTTCTGTTGATAATAATTTGCAAAGGAAATTGATATGAGTTCAATTTTGTACCTATAACTTTTTTTCTTGGGTGTTCCTCCAACGATGGCACTCTTGTTTGTTTTGCAAGCCTTCTCCGTTATCTTGTTGAACTTACCCGGGTGCTCTTTTTTATCTGTTGTGCTTATTGTTCATTGTCTGTCATCATTATGCTATGGAAAAGAAAATGAATTTAATTGAATTACGCAGAAAATACTTAAGCTGCAATATATATGGGTTCAGATGTATTTGTTCTTCAGAATGTTTCTGTGTTTTTCTCTATTCAATAATATGATGGTTAAAAAGATTGCAGTCGTTGTTTCTTTTCTTTGTTTTGTAAAGATCACTGGACAATTATCAAACTGTCGGTAGTTACATTTGGTTATTTCTGGATAACTGTCCTTTCTTGACTGTAATCTAAAAGTAAAGTTTAAATAAAACTAAAAATAAAAAGAACGTAAGCAAAAACTAACAGTGGGTTGAGACAGCCGTTCCTAGAAATTTAAATGAAAATAAAAAGAATTAACTAAAACATATCTGTTTACAAAGACAAAAACTCCAGCCATGACCTCCCTGAGTTGGATGCTCTTGCATCAGACCAACTCGTTACGATTAGGATCATTGTGGAGGAATGCCACAATGATAAATCCAATCCCTTTTGTTGCTTTGTGGACTTTAGAAAGGCTTTCGATACAGTTCCTAGAAACAACCTTTGTAATAGATTAGAAGAACTAAAGGTTCCTTTTGAGTTGAGAGATGTCATTATAAGGTTATATGAGAATGTAATTACCAAGTTAAAGAGCAATGAGGGGTGGTCGAAAGATATGAAGTGTAATATCGGAGTTAAACAAGGTTGCCCCCTCTCCCCTACCCTATTTGGCATTTACATCGACAAGCTAGAAGGTTGTTTAGAGGAAGCAGGATGAGCTGGCACGATCTTAGCTAGGATAGTAATCATCCTTCTTCTCTACGCTGACAATATTGTTCTTCTCGCAAGGTGCCCATCTGATCTTGGTAAGCAACTTATACTTCTTAAGGATTTCTGCCCTACCATGGGTATGATTGTTAACACTGACAAAACAAAACTTATGACTATCAAATCCAAGAAGGACACTTACGCTAATTTTATGTATGACAATAGTAGCTTGGAGGAAGTGTCTTCCTACAAGTACCTAGGAATTGATATTCATCACAGGCTCAACTGGAACTATAGCATTGAGAAAAGGATTAATGGGGATGGAAATCTTATTTTGGTCTTGAAAATAATTGTAAAACAACAAACCTCGTAATGTGGGATAGAAAGAAGTTCCTCTTTGAAACTTAGTCACTCCGGTTATCTTATATGCATGTGAGGTTTGGGGTTGTAGCATCTCTAGAGAATCCTAGAGAAAGATTGAGCAAATCTAGAAGTGTTTTATAACGTACAACCTCAAAATTAAAAGAAACACACCCTATCCTATTCTCCTTATAGAAGTGGGTCTTTCCCCTATCGAGAGCCTAGCTATGACTAGGCTTCTGTTGTACAAGCACAAACTCAAT
>APFE030611556.1:88830-108709 GCA_000404065.3 Pinus taeda | reverse complement strand
AAAACCATTATCTATTAATATATGTTTGACCGATTGTTTTTTGTGATTGATTTTGTGTTACAAGTATTTAAATATATAAAAAATACACATATCACTATCTTCAAATAAAATATAATTATTTTATCATTGATTTTCTATATCAAATAGATAACATCTTGGAGTCAAGCAAATAATAATAAACAAATTACCATCACAAAACAGACAACATAATTCCTAATATTTCCTTCCTTTTGGGTAGCCAGTAGCGAATAATTTTTTCCTCCTCGGTCCACCCATTCACTACTTTCACGAGTGTGCACAGGTCTTTCAATTTATAATAATCTAAGATGACAGTCTATTCACTATTGCCCAGCAACTCCTTACTCATTAAATTTCTCTGAGGCTTCCAATTCTAGCATATTTCCGCGTCCTGAAAATATGTGGACTAATTCAATTTAACTCGGGACCCACCCATTAAAAATCTTGGAGTCCTTTTTCCTCTGTATTTCCACGATATTATTGAGTTCCTTCCATTTTCTATATTTCCAGGATATTACTGGTCTCCTTCCAATTACCATCACAAAACTTACAACATAATTCCTAATAATTCTCTCCGCTTTTGGATTGCCTTTAGTGAATAATTTTTTTCCCTCCACATTCCACCCATTCACTACTTTCATGACGTGTGCACAGGTCTTTCAATTTATAATAATCTAAGATGACACTCTATTCACAATTGCCCAGCAACTCCTTTACTCATTAAATTTCTCTGAGGCTTCCAATTCCAGCATATTTCCGCGTCCTGAAAATATGTGGACTAATTCAATTTAACTCGGGACCCACCCATTAAAAATCTTGGAGTCCTTTTTCCTCTGTATTTCCACGATATTACTCAGTTCCTTCCATTTTCTATATTTCCAGGATATTACTGGTCTCCTTCCAATTTCTATATAAAGCAAAAACCCCATTGTGCATTTATAACAAAATTTCAGGTGTTAGATCTGACACCATTGCGAAGCAGTAAGAGCAGTGTGGGAAGCACACGAGGTTACGGATGATAACATTAAGAAGGCCACAATGGTAAGTGCGCTACAGGACCGCGCGCTAACTTGGTATATCAAGCACTCAAATGATCACCCGAATGCCAGAATAGCAGAAATCCAGATTGAATTGAACAGAGAATTTAGTCGATCGAAATCGGAGACTCAATCGATTATAGTATTCAAGGAGATCGCGATGCTTCAGGTGAAACTCCTTGGGACCTAGATCAAAGGCTGAAAAGTATGATCCACGAGGCTAATATGACACTAACTGATGCGTAGCACCACGCGTGGTTTCTGGCGTCTTTAACACCACACCTGAGGATGACACTGTCACAGCAAAAGTTCTCAACCCAGGCAAAGGCATTAGAAATGGTGATGAGGTTGCACGAAACACCAATACATGATCTAGGGTTGGGAGTCCAACAAATCCACGTGCAACTACAAAGCCTATGCTTGGAGATGTAGAGTTTGAAGCAGGATAGGGAACCCCGTCCAGAGGCATGTGAAGAAGTGTGGTGTATAAAGTGTAAAGGCCAGGGTAACGATAAGGATCACTGTCCGGTATTCGTGAATTATTTGGTAGGAGGAGGACTAATGCCGTTGAGATAGGAGGCGCCAGCAAGACTGAGTGTGTCCGTTGCTCTCTGGTGCACGATTTGTCAGGTGGGAGGAAAGCACGCAACGGACAACTGTCACCTGTTACAGAAATATACCTAGGCTCCATAGCAACTGTACTATAAGTTTTGTAGATCGGTGGGTCATGATGAGTGAACATGTCAGAGCTATGAACTAATGATGGATAGGACCCAAGCTTATCGAATGAAAACTGAAACGCAAGGCCTCAATCAAGCTACAAAAATAGCGCGGGGTGGCTTCCAAGGGAAAGGTTGAGGTCGCGGGGGAATGGGGCTTGAGAGGGGACACAGACAGCTAATTTGTTACAATTGCGGAGGACCTAGGCACTACGCTCGTGATTGTACCAACATGACGAGACTATCTTTCCCATACTTTGAACAGTTTGATCATGAAATGATAGATTATCTGACACTGATTGTACAAATATGCAAAAAAGGGGTGTTGTAGCCCACTCCGACACAAAATATTCAGATGATGAGGTCTAATCCGCGTGAAGAAGACTCTAATGTAAACATGATGCTCAGAAGTGGTGCGACCATGGGGGAAGATAAGGGGAAGAAGCGTGAAGAGGATACCTGGGTACGTAAGGCTCCTGCCAAGGAACCTGAGTTTGACTTGGACTGTGCAAAAGAAACGTTTATGGAAGCTAAGAAGAGCTTCGTGGAGGTCTCTACTTCAAGTAGTAGGGATCAGCCAAAGATAAGCTTGGATCCTTCTACACTAACTACCTTTTTAGAGACATGTATGAAACTATTGCGTGACAATAACGCAGTTAAAGGAATACAAGAGCTGATCGCTAGGTGCATAGGGTAAGGGGAGTTGCCCATAGTTTGAAAAATTGGGAAGCATGCTCTACGCACTGGATGAGAAATGCGGTTGACAAAACAAATTGGCGAATATGAGATGGATCAAGTAATCTCAGACCTAGGCTCAAATGCAAACGTATTACCAAAGCAGACTTGGGAACGCATGGGTAGGCTCACACTACAGTGGTCTCCCATTCAATTGCGGATGGCGAACCAACAAAATATCTTGCCCATGGGAATATTGATAGGAGTGACAGTGGATATGAAGGTACGAGCGTGCAGACAGATTTCGAAGTAATAGAGATTGTAGATGACAGTAAACCTTACCCCATATTATTAGGAATAGACTAGGCCATGGATATGAATGGAGTCATCAACCTAAAGAAGCAGAAAATGATTTTCAAGAAAAAGTCCCTACGTGTGATAGTTCCGCTGGATCCCGCTGAAGGAGAACGATATATAGAACCCATGCACGATGATGGAAGTGATGAGGAGTTAGATTGTATCTACAAAATAACCACGCGAAACCAATATTGGCTAAATCTGACTGTAGATGGAAGGGTCATGTGGAAGCACGTAGAATCTTTCCTTTTGGAGTCCGACGAAGAATATGAGTGATGGCTCAATCGATTGAGTGGAGTGACGATGATAAATTGTAATATGATGACCAAATCACTATGATGCGTAACTGCCCAAGCTTGAGATCTACCAACATATGATGGACTGATAGCGATGGATGAATTCTTGAGCAAGTTTGAGAGTATAGTACCAGAGCACTAGAGATTCGATGCATTAAAGTGGGAGCTGCACGCAACCCCTACGCAGTGGTGGGGAACACATGAAGGAAATTTTGAAAACTGGTGTGATTGTAGGAGGATGATGCATCTAAGGTTTGGGAAGCTGGAACTACGAATAAACGAGAAATAAGATGGACGTGATGACCTGCACATACACCTCACAAAATGGACCAAATCCTATGGCGAAGAGCCCCAACCTAAATGGGTACACTTACTTTATCATCCCCTGGATGTTATCCCAAGAAACTGGTATACTGAGATAGAACTCCAATGTGGTATGAGCGAATGGGATAACTTGCGCGAAGGGTTTTTATTAATGTTCTTATTTGAAGACCAATGGATGGATATTGTTGATGATGCGCTACAAGTTGTGAAAGCCGCCATCTTCAAAATACCACATGAACCAGAAGAAATAGTTCAACCAGAATGGTCACATCAGTTAAGCCATGACCTAGAATGTTACAACATGCAAGTGGAAGATGATGATGACGACCCTCGAAACATTAACATTCCGAAAATAGAAGGGAGTCGAGAAATTCGAGGACCCTGACATCACCGCGCCACTGAAGACGAAACAAGTGAACATTGGTACAAATGGGGAGCTGAAGTATGCAACCCTTGGGGATTATTGGGATGGTGCCATGGTGGATAAGGTCTTCAAGTTACTGCGCGAATATCAAGATTTATTCCCGACCAAAATAACAAAGTTAAAGGGGATCCTCGATGACCTAGGGATGATGAAGATAACTCTGAAACCAGAAGCAAAGCTAGTTAAACAGCGTCCTTACTGTTTGAATTCGAAGTATAAGGAAAAGGAGAAAAAACAGAAGGGCGAAATTCAAATCTAGATGGACCTCCGAAAACTGAATTATGCCTGCGTTCATGACTCGTTCCTGACCTCATTTACAGATGAAGTCTTGGAGAATGTTGGTGAACAGGAAGCGTACTCATTCACGGATGGGTTCTCAGGGTACCATTAGATCAAGATTGCACTGGAAGATAGGAGCAAGACCACCTTCGTGACCGAGTGGGGATGTTTTCAGTACATTGTTATGCCCTTCGGGTTGAAGAATGTGCCAGCGATATTTTCGCGCGTAGTAGTGGCCACATTTAAGGAATTCATCCATAAGTTTTTGGAGGTTTATTTTGACAATTGGACTATATTTGGGCTAGTCAAGATGCATGTAGTGAGCTTACGGTTGATGCTAGATACATGTTGCTAACACCAGATTGCGTTGAATCTTAAGAAGTGTACATTCCTTGTCCCTTTTGGCAACTTTCTCGGCCATGTAGTCTGCAGACAAGGCCTAATGGTGGACCCTGCGAATATTGTCGTCATACTCAATCTGCAAGCACCGCGCAGTATCAAACAACTTCGTACCACGTTGGGACACACTGGTTACTATCGAAAGTTTATCAAGGACAACTATTAAAAAAGGGTGCTACATATTGTTGGAATGATGACCGTAAGAAAATTCTAGAGATTCTCAAGGAAAAGATGGCATCCGCGCCCATTTTGGTTTTCCGAAAATGGGACATCAAATTTCATGTACATGTTGATGCGTCATGTATCGCACTGGGCATTGTACTCATGCAGGAAGGCGTGGAAGGCATTGATCACCTGATCGCATTTGCAAGTCAACAATTGTCTAAAGTAGAAAATAACTACTCCACTACTGAGCATGAGCAGTTGGCGATGGTATACGTGCTCCAAAAATATCGCTAATATCTACTCCATGGGCACTTTAAAATGTATACCGATCACTCCGCGTTGAAATACCTAGTGAACAAGCCTATGTTGGGGGGGCGCATTTGTCGATGGTTGTTACTGTTTCAAGAATATGATTTCGAGGACATTGTAAAGTCGAGATGCCTAAACACAAGCCCAGATCACCTGTCCTGAATTGAGAACGATGAGGAGCCAACAAATTTGGAGGAAGGACTACCTGATGCACAGCTTTATGTGGTTCGTGTCGTAGATGACCACTTTGAGGATATAATCCACTTCTTAACCAAAGGGACCACACCATAGGGATATTCAGTTTAGCAGAAGAAAGAATTGGTGGTACGCGCGGTGGATTTTACTGTTATCGCAGGGCACCTCTACAAAATGGGAAATGGCGAAATATTACGAAGATATGTACTTGAATTTGAATGAGGACAGATCTTCATAGAAGCACATGGGGGAGTTGTAGGAGGATGCTATGTGGGACGGGTGACAGCACAGAAGATTCTTCGCACCGGACTATGGTGGCCAACCCTACATCAAGACTCAAAAGCGTACTGTCATGCCTGTGACGTATGTCAGCAGAGTGGGAAACCATCGCGGAGGGATGAGATGCCACTCAATCCACAAATGACGTTGCATCCATTCAAAAAATGGGCCATAGACTTTGTGGAGCCTATCACCCCTCAAGGGAAGGCAAATGCATGCTATATCATCATTGCGACAGAATATTTAACTAAATGGGCAGAAGCACAGCTAGTTAAGGACTACACAGCTGATGTAGCTGCAAAATTTTTATTTGACAACGTCTTGACATGGTTTGGATGCTCGAAAATTCTCATGAGTGACCGCGGAACACACTTCCTTAATGAAACTATCAGCACACTTACTGAAGAATTACAGGTGTATCATCAACAAAGCATGCCATACCATCCACAAGCGAACGGGACTGTAGAAGCATTCAACAAGATTCTGGAGACTGTGTTGACCAAAGTATGTAACATGCAGTGAATTGATTGGGATTTGTGCATACTTGCCGTGTTATAGGCATACAGAACCACATGCAAAAAATTGACAGGGCAGACACCATTTCGATTAGTCTACGGCACGAAAGCCATAATGCCAATGGAATAAATTGTACCCAGTTTGTGGATAGCAGTGATGACAGGCATGGCCGACTGCAAAGCCTTGGAAGAGAGGCTTGCACAACTGGAAGAACTAGAGGAAGAACGATTTCTAGCAAGCTTCCTTCAACAGGTACAGAAACACTGCGAGAAAGCTCGGCATGATCACTATATCAAGTTGCACACGTTCAAAGTCAACGATTTGGTATTACTATATGATAGCAAGTTTGAGAAATTCATTGGAAAACTCTTAATGCACTGGTTGGGACCATATGTCGTCAAAGAAATCACAGATGGTGGCGTGGTCCAACTCAACAAGCTTAATGGAGAGCCCCTACCAGGAAAAGTAAATGGCAGTCACCTGAAGCTCTACACGAGTGGGCTGGCTACCTAACTAACTGACCGAAGTATAGTCTCAGTACTTCAAGCAGTTGAAAGAGGGCGCGAGACTATAAATGATTATGCAGAAAAACTACACGGAAACAGGGTTCCGTGTAAGAAGCATTTATTACAGGAATCGTAGTCGCGCATAAAGGGTTGTGCTGTTGCGCAAAAAAGCGGGAACATGACCGTTGAGACCACTGTTTATGACAATATGGTCAATCTAAGGCACCAAGGAGCAGACGACTGGCATTTAAGACATGAAGTCAGTACTAAATTTGAAACAATTTCCTATCTGTATCACATTAATGAACCAGAAAAGGAGGGAACGGTCGAATTTGAATATTGGTCGGCTTATAAATCCCAGTTGGTTGCCCACCAAACAAATCATGGCACTATGAGATTTAAGTTATTAAGTTCCCTGATAGATATGGACCTATCCAATGTTGATGCTTTGCAGGACCTTTGGGACTGCGTGATGTGGACGACCGAAGTTTTTGTCCCAAGCCCAACACTAGTGGAAAGAGACATCCCACAAATTCCCAAACAAATACTAGGTCTGGTCTGGATCTTGTCGTGAAACCTGTGGTCGGGTAAGCGATCTGTGAAAGATAAGGGTGAGATGATGAATCTTGGGATAAAAGATAGGCGGTTGTGGACAAGTGCAACCCTAGGCCACATGCCTATGACAAAACTTGAAGATTAGGACCTTGCAGACAGCAACATCTCTCTTCCAAAAATGCAACACAAGCTACAACCAAAATTGAGTATACGAGACCAAAGATTGCAAACTTGCTGCACTTGCACAACGAGTTCATGGCTTTGGCATCCTAGCTAGAGATAAAATCCTATGAGAAGTCGCTTTGTGTTAATCGAGTAGAGTAGAATGAGCATCATCGGTTGGGCGAACTAGTAGGGGAAATGGAGCAGGAGCTTGAAGAAGTGTTGTAAGAAGCAAAGATGGAACAACGAAGTGTAGTATGTCACTCACATGGATGGTGAACCGCGAAGCCTTGGCAGTGCGTCTTGCTGCATCAACGAGTGACTCAGGACAAGTCATGATGATTGTGTTGGGGGCCTGTTGGGCAGCGGATCCCTCACGTAATGGTTTTGGGGCTTGAAGCCCACATTTTTTGGTATTGTATTGTAAAAGCTCCATGAAGTGTGCAGAACGCGAATTGTAATCAGTCAAGTCTAAGGATAGTCTGCCCTAAATTAGTCTAGAATGTGTCGGCCTACCCATGGTCTGCGAACCATGGGAATGTATAAATAAGAGCAAGGATCTAAGTGTAAAGAGCAACCTTTTGGTAATAGAAGTAATATGAGTGTCTGATAAGGATAGTAGATCTGAGTTTGTAAGTGTAAACTTTGGTTGTAATAGGAGATAGAGGCTCTGCAGCTATGTGCACGGAGGCCTTGTTAGAGTCCACAACTGTGTGTGCGGACCCCTGCATTTGTGTGCCCAGGGCAGGAAAGTGAATTTAACTGGATAAAGGCATTAATAAAGATAAGTTGATTCTGAAATATCGTGTATCTATTTTAGATTCTAGTTTATGCATCTATTCCTTATTTATGGTTACGCGCATGTCTGTTTATACTAAATAATAGCTGAAACAGTTGTATCTTCATAAGTAACAAAAGATCTATAATAATATTAGCATCGAGAAGGGTAAATCATGATCATGCTTGACTAAGATAGCTGCCCCAAGAAGTCCACCACATGGAAGCTGCGTAGCACGTAAGATCGCTCCGCGAACTTCCAGACCTCATTAAGACATCCCTAGGGTGTGGAAACCTAGTTCCAGCACCCTCCCATACTACATTGGGTGAGCTTCAGTACGCGCTCAGTGGACTATTTCCAAAAGGGCTGGTAGTGTCGGGATTTGTTTGGCTGAACATTTATGAACCTGGTTCAGGCCCCATTAAGCCAACATCAACAAGATGGATGAAGGACATATCCCCTGAGTTGTTGTTCCATATCAATGAGTGCAAGACTCCTAAAAAAACGTGGACCAAATTGGAGGATTTAATTAGAAACCAATGTGGGTTAAGGGTATAGTAGCTTCTGAATGAGTTGATCACAATAAATCCAACCAACTTTGAGACCCTACAAGACTATTTCTCTGAATTTAAGACACTAGTGGCCTAGGTAAAATCTTGTGGCATAGATAGAAAATAAAATAATGCATTACTTTGGTGCTTTCTAAGCGAAGACCTAAGTACTCTATTTTGTCTCCTTTTTCCAATACTATAAACCTATTGATGGGTATAAATTTGAAGATGTCATCATTAGATGATTTTATTGAGTCTTTATCATAAGAGAAGAATAAATTCATACTCATGGGAACTCTTATGTTTTCTAAACACTGTGCATTTGCAACATAGGAAACAAGAAAGAAGACTAAGCAAAAAAACAAAAAGGGGTTAGAGAACAACCAAAAAGCTACGAAGAACCCTATCGAGGAAGGTTCGGATTCCAAGGGAGGAAAGGGAAAGAAGGATAAGAAGAATTTCACATATTGTAGTAGATGGTTCCATCTAGAGAGATCTTTCATGAATAAAACCAATGATTATATGGCATAGGTACTCTAGTAGAATCACTTTGATGATTTCATACTAGATAATTCCAAAAAGAGGAAGGGGGATCAACCACCAGAAGACAAGGGCAATGGTCATGTATTTCTAGCAACTACATCATCTCCTTATTCATGACTGCTTGATTCAAGAGCTACATTCCATATCGATTCTTCACCAAATTATTTTTCTTACATGGAGAATTTTCCTAAACCACACATATTTTTGGGAGATGATACACCAATCCATGTTAGTGTAGAGGATAGAATTGACTTGGAGCATGGTAACTTTAACCAAGTATTATATGTTCCTCAACTTTCAATTAATCTACTTTCCATTCTACTTTTGTTGGCCTGCGATTGTTCCTAAACAATGAATGTCACATTAATGCCTCTATAACCATAAGACATGAAAATCCCTCAATGATTTGCATCTTGAATTATACATCTTACCCTATTAATTTTTTCTTTCTAGGGTGTGTTTTATGGGAAGCTAATGCGAAAATGCTAATAGTAAAATTTAGATCAAATTTAATAAAAATGGGATTCCACTTCTCCCCTAATAGATCTGGTGATGCGTGGGAGCTCCATTTTGGTACACGAATATGTGTCACTTCGTGAGGAAAGGGATGCCAAAACCTTATGAATGACATATTATTTAATTCGACTATCGATGTCTCTTCCTTTAACTTGTATATCGAATCCATCAACAATATGTATAACGGGACTATTGATGTCTCTTCCTTTAATTCGAATATTGAATCCACCTGCGATATGTAGAATGGGACTACCAACATCTCTTCCTATAACTCAATATTGAACCCATCTGTGATATATGTATAATCAAATATCCATTTTATAATTCCAAATTCAGTAAGATCAATGAAAATTTGATTTTTCATGTCTCTTAACGATTTTCAAACTGAATCTAGTTAAAGTTCTAAATTCTAGATCCATTACATAATTCCAAATTTAATGAAATTAATGACAATGAGACTCAATCTAGTTAAAGTTCTAAATTCTAGATCCATTGCATAATTCCAAATTTAATGAAATGTGTTTGTATTAAGTCCTTATAATATAATTTTTCCAATTTTGATTAAATATGTGTTATTCCTCCCTCATTTGGAATAATCAATACAAAGATTTATTTTCGATAAATTTCATCTCGTTATCTCTTGTATTTTCTTTTGATCATTCATATTTACTTCAAAATCATATTTGTAATTCATTTTAATGGTTAACGGTCATTATAAAGATAAATTAAAATAGTTGTTTAAGAGAAGGTAAATGGAATCCCTAAATTAACATACAACATATGTTTAAATCAATAATATGTTATAAACCATGTGAGTGATCGAGGACTCTTGCAAATAACATCAAAATAGATGCAATTAGGAAAGAACGACTACTTTGTATTAAATTCAAAGGAGAAAATTCCAACTTGGTAGCCTTGATGTCACAAGCCTCTTCCAATGATTTTTGTTCCTTCCTTTTATGATAAGCTCTTCAAACCCAAAATAAACAACATAGGTTTACAAATCCAAGTCTCTCTCTTCCTTGAGTCTTCTGATCAAGTTATAGGCAAGAGGAGGAGGTTTCTAGTTCCTCTTCTCAAGGGATATGATGCTTAAGAGGAAGAGATTAGTTTCGTGAACCAAGGGATGAAGCGCAGGTATGTAGTAGCTTGAGGTTTCTAATTTGGATAACATTCCTCCATCCACGCTTCTAGAATTTTATTTTTTATTTTTACTTGTGTAAACATGATTGCATAGTTTATAGTGGAAGACAGTGTGCAGAATTGTGCATGCCACAATGGTAAAAATTACAGATGCGCAGGCTAGGAAAATTTCGCAAATACTAAAACATATTTTTTAAGTAGTGCAACCCAAAATTATTTTTGTCCCTGGTATTTTTTTACTTCAAGCTCCATAGGGGATTCACTTGAGACCTCATCGAATGGAAGGAGATTTGAATCGACAGTCATGGTGACAAAATTTAGTGTAACACTTCAGAATAATTTGATCAGACTTTAGGCTTAGAAGAGAAGCTTGCTTAGCAAGTGGAGTAAGCTTGACATTTGTGCATTTATTTCCAATGCCTATGCTTTAGATCACAATGTATCAACTACATGGAATTTTACAATAAATTTGATCATTCAGGTTAAGACTTATTCGACTATTTATGCCAACACTTTAGAGATATTGGACTTGAAGAGAGATGATTCAGTAGACCTTTTTCTTATTTCTAGAGTTCTGAGTCTATTCCTTGAAATTGCAACTTGATCTAATTTTACATAGCTACCCATCATTATTTGATTGTTCCATAGGTTAGGAGAGAACTCGAAGAGAGATTATCGATGAGAATTTGAGAGATCATATTCCTAAAAACTTGCGAAGAAGCATGGATTTTTATCATATATAATGGCATGGCTTTTGATATGAAATCTATAAGATTCAGATTCTTTATTTTAGATTAATCAAGTTGATCTTATTTGTAAAGTAGGATTTTTGTTTCTTTTATGTATAACACCTTAACATCGAATGGAGAATCGAACTCCGCAGAGATGACCTCAGACTTGGATGTTATCATACAAGGTAGATTCCCTTCATGCCACAATATCAAATCTTAGCCTTAGACAAATTTCATTAATCAAATTTTTCATCCTTCATCATTTGAATTGACAATACTAACATATATATTTGTTGTCAGAATTTGGATTTGGATCATGCTTGACACCACAAAGGCTCTAATTCAGTTCTTGTCACAAAGCTCAAACTAGCCATAGAATAAGCCTTATATCATATCATAGTTTCTTGGTCAACAATGCGACTATCTCATTTGAATAGTGTCCCATAACTCAATCACCCTTTCGATTTACCAAATATGTATCACAGAAGGAGACTTGGACCTACTCTTCACAAAGGGAGACAATTTTGGACAGTATGAATCTACAACCTTTGAACCTTCCTCCATCTTGTCAACAATTTAGATGTCACACACACACATATCATATACCACATCCTTAGGAGCAATTTCGCATAAGAGATGCGATTTGGGCAAACTAGAAATTTTAGAGTTCAAACTTACTTAGGCCATGCCTTAGGATATGGATAACAGAGGAAAATACAAATCAAAAATAGAATTGGGTTAATTTAAAATAGAACTTGCACTTTTGCAACTTAGAGCTTTTATCTCTTGAAGCTCAAATCACCCATAGAGGGAGGTCAGACTTTGCATAAATATCTTAAAACTTCGCATATTTATAGTAGATAAATCACAAACCTTTGCATCTTTAGAACTTCACATAAGAAATTACGTGACTTGTCCTTTATTACAAGGTTAATTCAAGCCTCATAATGTTCATAGACGTATCAGTTTAGTTCAATCCTTTAGAGAATTAAAAGGCCTTAGAAATTGTGTACAGTGAACCCAAACTTCATATCTTTGGATCAA
The DNA here is from genome assembly GCA_000404065.3 of Pinus taeda. Classification (NCBI taxonomy): domain Eukaryota; kingdom Viridiplantae; phylum Streptophyta; class Pinopsida; order Pinales; family Pinaceae; genus Pinus; species Pinus taeda. The sequence continues at coordinate 96,188 of APFE030611556.1, read as the reverse complement.
TTACATACCTCGTTTAGGTTATACTTCAATGAAATGTGTAGGGTTCAAGATTCAACATATGAATTGGACTCACAGAACTCACACATTTTCTTATCTTGGAACTATGTCATAGAGGTAAAGTTCCTTAGGAAATTAGCATACTATGATACAAATGTTTTCCTATTTACATAAAGAATCAATGCCTCGTTGATCCTTTTTGAAATGCAACTTAATTTGGGCTTGCATCCGAACTTTACCAAGGGTCTTGGCCCTCTTCTGAATTTACTTCATTCTGGTCACAGATGTATTTTAGAGATTATGCCTAGAATTTTACCAGAACTTAGCTCCTTTTGAAATCTAGTGCTTGTCTTCTTCAACCTGTGCTGTAATACCATGTTGAGATTTCTAGGGCACAAGGTAGAATAAATTGTTCTTAATCATGATAACTACTTCTATTGACCAATTAGCATCAATTACATATCCAATTTCATTAAAAATTTACAAAAAAGAAAAAAATCAACTAATAAACATGAAAGAACATTAAAATAACCATTAGACAATGAGACAAGAGACACATAAATTAGGCCTGAGACTAGGGAAAAAACCATAAGAGGAAAACCAAGAAAATGTATTTCCTTATGTGAGAGAGAGAGAGAGAGAGAGATAGAGAGATTTAAACAAAATCAACCATAACAAGATAATATCCAAACCAGTAACCAAGGACTAGATCAAGTGCCAAGCCATGTGCTAAATCCAACTTTAGATTTTTGACCTCCTCCTTTTGCTCCCAACATTGTTGGATCATATATACAAAAGACATGATCGATGTGCCAAATTTGGAGGAGAGGTCTCCTTTATATAAACTTTGAATGGGGGTTGAATGGTTGTCTCTTAGGGGCCCAATTGACTTAAAGTAATAGGAGGTCGAATTGAAATATTTGGAGGAAAAATTTAAATTCAATTTTTTTGTATCTTCACATGATGAAAATACCGACCATGGCTACTATATTTCCAACATAGAAAAAATAGACAACTTATCTGAATGAGGCATATTGGGAAAAAAGCATAGATAATCATTTCCAACAGGAAATTCAAAAAGAGAAAAGGCACCCTTGGAATTGTCCATTCAGATTTGTGCAGACCAATGCATACACTCTCAATTGGTGGAAGTTATTATTGATTTAAATTTATAGATGATTACAGAAGAAATACATGGTTTTATTTTGTAAGATAGAAAAATGAAGTGTTTGAGAACTTTCCTCAATTCAAGGCTCTTGTTGAAAAATAAAGTTGGCACTATATTGAAGATTTGAGAACTGATAGAGGTGGTGAATACATCTTGAATGACTTGCTACGTTTTTGTAGGGAGTATGGAATTGAAAATAATTTACAGCAACATACACACCTCAACAAAATGGTGTCGTTGAAAGAAAAAATAAAAGAATTGTGGAAATGTCGAGGAGTATGTTAAAAGAAAAGCATTTTCCAAATGAATATTTGGGTGAAGCTATACCATGCACAACCTACATCATAAGTAAATGTCCAACCAAAAGTGTAAATAACATGATTCTAGAAGAAGCATGGAGTGGGAGAAAACATAGTGTTACTCACATGAGAGTGTATGGATGTGTGGCATATGCACATGTCCCAATGAGTTAGGAAAGAAATTAGACAACAAGGGGGGGAATGCATATTCATTGGTTATTGTGACGATCCCAAGGCATATAAGTTATATAGTCTAATAACCAAAAAGGTCATAATTAGTAGAGATGTACAATTTATAGAAGAGGAAGCATGATATGGAAGTTTGGAGAAGACAATTAATGTAGCAACACATTTACCACAGGAAGATAAAGAGCAATTAGCAACAATAGGTACTTCTTCAATTGTGACTGCTACACCTATTCAATCTGAACAAAAAATAGGACAATCTTGTGCATTAAATAAAATACTCCTCCAAGTGCACAACAAAGATAAACAATTCCACATTCTCCAAGTTCAAGTTCAAGTTACGCATCAAGTCCATCTTTGGCAAGCTTGAGAAGACAAAAATTCATAAATTTGAGGGATATTTATGAGAAAAATGAAGGTGAAAGCAACGCATGTATGAAGTCTCTTTTTTCTTTATTTTCTCATGTAGATGATCTTAATTAATTTGCAAGATGCAACAAGGAGGAAAAATGGGTAGCAACAATGAATTAAGAAATAGATGCAATAGAGAAGGATGACACATGGGAATTAGTGAATCCTTCACAAGGAAAATAAGTGATATGTGTAAAGTGGGTCTATAAGACCAAAATCAATGCAAAAGGAAGGATAGAAAGAGATAAAGCAAGGCTAGTTGTTAAGGGATACAAACAATAGCCTGTAAGTATGCTGAAACATTTGCACTAGTTTCAAGAATGGAACTGTCAAGACAGTTTAGGTAATAGCAGTGCAACATAAATGGAAGGTATATAAAATGGATGTGAAATCAACCTTTTTAATGGAGTGTTGAAAGATGAATCTTATGTGGAGAATCCACCTGGTTATGAGGTTCAAGGGAAAGAAGACAATATATAGACTAAAGAAAGCTCTTTATGGGTTGAAGCAAGCAATGCTCACATGGTATAGGAGGATAAATTCATACTTGTTGGAAAATGTATTTAGAAAAAGTGATGGCGAGCCTACCCTCTACATCAAATAAAGTAATGGTGAGATTTTAATTATGGTTTCATATGTAAATGATCTACTTTTCACAAGGATTGATGATCTTCTCATTGCTGATTTCAAAGAAGTCATGAAAGATGAATTTGAAATGACATATTTGGGGTTGTTAAGGTACTTTTTATGATCTAGACTTACGCAAGAACAAAAAAGAATACATATATAAACATAAACAAAAGGATGCGGCATAAATAAATCTTCATTTCATTAATATCAAATAACTGAAAGATGCTTACAAATAGAATGGAAATAAACTAGCTCGGGCAATGGTAGCTTTTCTCGAAGAAGAGACGTGGCGGCTACATGCCTCTAAACTATTGATTAATCTAGGGAAAAGTAGTTTAGTGTGATTCTTCGTTACTTGATAACGATTTGGATTCTTTTTACTTTTCTTGTTAGATTCTTCTTCTTATTATTATTATTAGTGCTTATGTGTGTACTTCATCAAACAGCTACAAAAACACAAAAACAAGAACACAAGATGTTGGCTCTCTTCGAGGGCCAAAATCTCTCTAATCTTGCGAGGAAAACCCTTTAGTGAATTTCTCTTGTTGAAGCTTCTATTGATCAATGCCAAACCATAGACCCTTGACTAAGAGATCCTCCAAGCATAAGTCAAGTCTTCACTCCTTTTTTGCAACATATACCCCGGCACTTCTTTGGGCACTTTGTTTCCTAACACTTCCTCCTCCTTCTTCCAACACTTCATTCTTCTTATAACTTGTTAGTAACCTTGTTGTACTTGCTCTAGAGAATATTTCTTTAATGAAACCCTTTTCATATGATGATTCATTTATTGTCTTTTACCAATCAATGAATTGTTATGACTGTCAAGAGAGGGCCGTTATAACTGTAGAAAGAGATCTGATTCTTGCACATGTGACTATTTTCTGCCCTACAAAACAATCCCTTCAACTTCAGTCTTCTTCCTTCTTCCTTCTCTTCTCCTTCACTCTTAGAGGGAGGCCTTATGGACCTTGTTTGCACCCAAAATAGCGAGATATGATAAACTGTACTTTTTTGTTGTTATAGCCACAGGAAAATCTTCCTTAACCTTGCACGTGTGGCTATAGTTGCTTCTAGAAATGACCTCCTTAACTTCGGTTTTGTACCCTTCTTTCTCATTATCCTTGGAGACCCATAGACTACCCCTTTCACTTCTCTTTCTCGGCTATCAATTCACTAATTTCAGAGCTTCTTGTTGTGCATTGTATGAGGAGTAGACAACCTCTATAAATAGAGGGATGTCCCTCCTCTTTAGGCCAACTAGATTGTTCATTAGGCTGACTTGGTTATGATCTAAAAATGGACTGTACTTGTTTAAGGGTGCAAGGTATCCATTTCCAATAATTGCAAATGTGAGTGATACACTTCAAGTGACCTCTAAAAAGGTGAAAACTTCCTATTTCTTATACAGAGATAGACTATAGGGGCATTCACCGGACATGTCACCTCTAAAGAGAGGATGAGTTCTAGAGGCTACCTGGCCCTCTACAGGCTCTGCCTAAAGAAATAGCAAAGTAAACACTTAGAAGTCTTCGACATACACATACTTGAAGTTTGATGTCTTGCGGAATAAGACAATTAACTTTCTGTAGCTGAATAGGTGATTATGTGTGTATGCCAGTTATGTATATTTGCCGTTTAACACTTTATATCAGTTTTGTTTAGCATATCATCTTCAACAAATAAAGACATCAAAATGATAAAGCAGTTCACCCCTTCTAGGCTACATCTGCTAGACCAAGCCTCTCCAACTAGGCTTGTCCTCTTGTATTAAAATGCTACAAAGGCTAATACAAGAATATGAGTGTCTCAAAGGAAAAATCTGACTGTAAATACAGAATCAGAAGATAGGAATTAGCTAAACATGCTCTTTCCCAAGCACTAAACAATGAAATTGTACCTGATATAGTACTTTTCCCAATTGGCCCTAGTGGCCCTTTAAACTTGCATGGAGAATTTCGAGGTGAAGATGACCTCAATAGGTTCTGAAACCTCTGCCATTAGACTCAGAAGGTTGAAAATAGCATACATAGGCTTTTGAATCACCAAAAATGGATGAACACAACCCCCAAACAGCTCAAGCACTGAAATGGCCCTAGTAGTGGCCCTGAAAGCTTCCCTGAAGCTAAACAGTGAGAAGAATGCCTCAACAGGGAAAACAAGCTATAGAAATGGATTCAAAATGCTGAAAACCTTCAGGAATGACCTTCGTTCCACATTCAATAGCTGCACAATTCCCAATGCAGCTCCCAAACTAATTTGGCCCTAGTGGCTCCTGGAACTTCCACGAAACTAAAACACCTGAAAATGACCTCAGATGGCTGTGAAACCTGTGCCAATGGCTTCAGAAGGTCGAAAAAACCCAAAATAAAAAAAAATAAAAATAAAAAAAATCGTCCAAAACGGACTTTCCTAGCCAAAGTTATGGTCATTTACTCCCAACTGCCAGTTGCCCTTGAAAAACTCCAGCTAACTGTAGTGGAGGTCCAGATAGGTCTGCCAATTATGGCGGGACCGCCCAAATTTGGCGCTCCTCCAAATCCGCCGCTAACTGACCGCCGTCCCTGGGTAGTGGTTGTATGGTGTGGTCCTGTGAACGGGGGCTGGCCCCCTACGGGCCCCGCTCAACAGTTAATTAAAGATTTATATAAACTGTTCTGTTGGTAATGCAAGCCCCAATCGTATGGTCTAACGGTAAGGCGTTGCAGTAGCTCTCGGCAGGTCATCAGTTCAAACCTCACTACTACCAGAATTTTGAACAAAACACCATACCCTTGCTGACGTCACCCTGGGCCACGTGGCGGCCTCCAGGCCTGCCACGTGGCAGCTTCTGATTTGCTGCTTAGAAGGAATATTCCTTGGAATATTCTATAGAATTTCTAAAGAATATTCTATGGAATATTCTTTTTTTTTTTTTTTTGAAAAATTCAAAAATTAAGGGTTATTGGGTGATTTTGTTTTTGTCATAACTTTCTCATACGACGACCATTTTTTGAACCGTTTATGGTGCTGGAATCAGGAGGATGAGCTCTATCCAGTCGTTCAGGTTTGAACTAGTTCTGAGCAATTTCATTTTTGACCATTTTACGACACTTGGTCCTGAGCTCCTGATCACACCTCCCAAATGAGAAGGCTTTTGGTCCCCAAAAGCTTACTGAATCTCTGAACTGAATTGTACAACACTTGAGGAATAGAAATATCCTCTTCCATTCAGCCAAAAGAGCATACTGATGCCAAAATGTCCTGCCTTGCCAACTGTCGTCATGGTGACTTTTCGCTGCATAAGCCAAGTACTCGTCGAATCCTGACCAAGTTCTTTCGCCAGACAAATCTAAAATTGCAGGAACCAGCAATGAAACTTGCTGATATATGAGCTGAAATATTCCTCTGAACATGTGGACTTTCCAACTGTCACGATGCCCATCCATGGCACCTCCGCTCCAGAAGAATAGCTGCCTCCCAAATGAGAAGGCTTTTACAAAGATGAAACACTTCATCATTTCTCCTCTTTACAATCTTGGAGATCAAATTAACTTTTTCCAAGTCAATATTACATTACATGCATGGTTAAAACCAAAGTAATCAACCCTTCAAGTTAATCACACATACATTTTTAAAATACAAGGAAATCATCATGATCCCTATGCTCATGCATATCATTCTCATGCATGCAGTTTATCTTTCAACTTTCTCTTAAGTACAATCAAAAGTACAATATCCTCGATCACATGTACATGTTCTTTGAAAGCTGAAATGAATATAACTTTCGCTATGATAAAGTGAGTCTCATACTCATCTTTTACCTTCATGGCGAAATTTTTTGCAACAACATAAAAAAACATGCATACATCCAAAGTTTGTATGTACAAAAGGAGTATGTCTTACTGTGTCAAGAAGTCCATCCACTTCTTACCAAGCCATTTCAATGGCGATTTTTGTTGCAGCAGCCGTTCTTCATGTGAATCTTCCATATCGATAGTGGAATCCATAGATCCACTTGCCTCAATGTTTTTGTCCTCAAGTTGCATATGCTTTGGACGACTTGTTGGATGCAAGGTCCAACAATGAGAAACATGATGTCCCTTCTTTTGACAAAATTTGCAACTTTCAAGCACTTTCTGAGAAAGTTTTCTTTGCCTCTTCTACTTCCTGTGTGCTTTCTTTTTCAACCAGCATCTTGAAGCAACATGGTTAAATCCACCACAAAATGCGCAACAAAACTTCCTCTTTTTTTGCATAGAATGTCCATCCTTTTTGTCTTCGAGAGACGATGAACTAGTAGAGGAGACAACTTTCCTTTTCAGACTTTCATCATTGTGCTTGTCTTGAAAATTGTTTACTTTTGCATGCTCGCCATAAGCGACATGTTTACCCTCTATTTGCTGCAATGATGGCTTAAAACAATGGCAATCATCCTTAAAGAAATTTTGGCATATATTCATTTGAGAACTTGGGATAAAGGTTCTTTTTAAATTTGCATCACATGCATTCAAGGATTTGAATTCTTCACCATTAAACTGTTCATATCCAATACCAACATTCTTGGGTCGTTCCACAACTGAAATAGGATCAACCATGCCTTGTGCATGCTTGCCCAAACCTTTGCCTTCTTGATAGCCCATCTTAAACATTAATTTGGACCCTATGCCTCTGGTATGTTTCTCAAA
>APFE030611556.1:74364-88076 GCA_000404065.3 Pinus taeda | reverse complement strand
CTTCAGCAAATAAAGACATCAAAATGATAAAGCAGTTCACCCCTTCTGGGCTACATCTGCTAGACCAAGCCTCTCCAACTAGGCTTGTCCTCTTGTATTAAAATGCTACAAAGGCTAATACAAGAATATGAGTGTCTCAAAGGACAGATCTGACTGTAAATACAGAATCAGAAGATAGGAATTAGCTAAACATGCTCTTTCCCAAGCACTAAACAATGAAATTGTACCTGATACAGTACTTTTCCTAATTGGCCCTATTGGCCATTTAAACTTGCATGGAGAATTTCGAGGTGAAGATGACCTCAATAGGTTCTAAAACCTCTGCCATTAGACTCAGAAGGTTGAAAATAGTAGACATAGGCTTTTGAATCACCAAAAATGGATGAACACAACCCCCAAACAGCTCAAGCACTGAAATGGCCTTGGTGGCCCTGAAAGCTTCCCTGAAGCTAAACAGTGAGAAGAATGCCTAAACAGGAAAAACGAGCTATAGAAATGGATTCAAAATGCTGAAAACCTTCAAGAATGACCTTCATTCCACATTCACTGGCTGCACAATTCCCAATGCAGCTCCCAAACTGATTTGGCCCTGGTGGCTCCTAGAACTTCCACGAAGCTAAAACACCTGCAAATGACCTTAGATGGCTGTGAAACCTATGCCAGTGGCTTCAGAAGGTCAAAAAAACCCAAAATCAAAAAATTTCGTCCAAAACAGACTTTCCTAGCCAAAGTTATGGCCATTTACTCCCAGCTGCCAGTTGCCCTTGAAAAACTCCAGCTAACTGTAGTGGAGGTCCAGATAGGTCCGCCAATTATGGCGAGACCGCCCAAATTTGGCACTCCGCCAAATCCGCCGCTAACTGACTGCCGTCCTTGGGTAGTGTTCGTATGCTGTGGTTCTGTGAACGGGGGCTGGCCCCCTTCGGGCCCCGTCCAACAGTTAATTAAAGATTTATATAAACTGTTCCATTGGTAATGCAAGCCCCAACCGTATGGTCTAACGGTAAGGCGTTGGAGTAGCTCTTGGCAGGTCGTCAGTTCAAACCTCACTACCACCAAAATTTTGAACAAAACGCCATACCCTTGCTGACGTCACCCTGGGCCACGTGGTGGCCTCTCGACCTGCCACGTGGCAGTTTTTGATTTGCTGCTTAGAAGTAATATTCCAAGGAATATTCTATAGAATATTCTACAGAATATTCTTTTTTAATTTTTTTTTTGAAAAATTCAAAATTAAGGGTTATTGGGAGATTTTGTTTTTGTCATAACTTTCTCATACAGCGACTGTTTTTCGAACCGTTTGTAGCGACGGAATTAGGAGGAAAAGCTCTATCCAGTCATTCAGGTTTGAGCTAGTTCTGAGCACTTTAATGTTTGACCATTTTATGACACTTGGTCCTGAGCTCCTAATCACAACTCCCAAATGAGAAAGCTTTTGGTCCCCAAAAGCTTACTGAATCTCTGAACTGAACTGTAAAACACTTGAGGAACAGAAATATCCTCTTCCGTTTAGCCAAAAGAGCATACTGATGCCAAAATGTCTTGCCTTGCCAACTGTCGTCATGGTGACTTTTCGCTGCATAAGCCAAGTAGTCATCGAATCCCAACCAAGTTCTTTCGCCAGACAAATCTAAAATTGCAGGAACCAGCAATGAAACTTGTTGATATATGAGCTGAAATATTCCTCTAAACATGTGGGCTTGCCAACTATCACGATGCCCATCCATGGCACCTCCGCTCCAGAAGAATAGCTGCCTCCCAAATGAGAAGGCTTTTACAAAGATGAAACACTTCATCATTTCTCCTCTTTACAATCTGGAGATCAAATTAACTTTTTCCAAGTCAATATTACATTACATGCATGTTTAAAAACAAAGTAATCAACCCTTCAAGTTAATCACACATACATGTTTAAAATACAAGGAAATCATGATGATCCCTATGCTCATGCATATCATTCTCATGCATGCAGTTTATCTTTCAACTTTCTCTTAAGTACAATCAAAATTACAAAGGAAATTGATATGAGTTCGATTTTGTACCTATAACGTTTTTTCTTGGGTGTTCCTCTGACAATGGCACTCTTGTTTCTTTTGCAAGCCTGCTCCATTATCTTGTTGAACTTGCTCGGGTGCTCTTTTTTTTTCTTCTGTGCTTACTGTTCATTGTCTGTCATCATTATGCTATGGAAAAGAAAATGAATTTAACTGAATTACGCAGAAAATACTTAAGCTACAATATATATGGGTTCAGATGTATTTGTTCTTCAGAATGTTTCTTTGTTTTTCTCTATTCAATACTATGATGGTTAAAAAGATTACAGTAGCTATTTCCTTTCTCTGTTTTGTAAAGATCACTGGACAGTTATAAAACTGCCAGTAGTTACATTTCGTTATTTCTGGATAACTGTCCTTTCTTGACTGTAATCTAAAAGCAAAGTTTAAATAAAACTAAAAATAAAAATAAAGTAAGCAAAAACTAACAGTGGGCTGAGACAACCGTTCCTAGAAATTTAAATGAAAATAAAAAAATAAAAAAACAATTGAAACATATCTATTTGCAAAGACAAACACTCCAGCCATGAGCTCCTTGAGCTGAATGCTCTTGCATCAGACCACCTCGTTACGCTTAGGATCATTGTGGAGGAATGCCACAATGATAAATCCAATCTCTTTTGTTGTTTTGTGGACTTTAGAAAGGCTTTCAATATGGTTCCTAGAAACAACCTTTGTAATAGATTAGAAGAGTTAAAGGTTCCTTTTGAGTTGAGAGATGTTGTTATAAGGTTATACGAGAATGTAATTACCAAGTTAAAGAGCAATGATGGGTGGTCGAAAGATATGAAGTGTAATATTGAAGTTAAACAAGGTTGCTCCCTCTCCCCTACCCTATTTGGCATTTACATCGACAAGCTAGAAGATTGTTTAGAGGAAGCAGGATGTGCTGGCACGATCTTAGCTAGGATAGTAATCATCCTTATTCTCTATGCTGACGATATTGTTCTTCTTGCAAGGTGCCCATATGATCTTGATAAGCAGCTTATACTTCTTAAGGATTTCTTCTCTACCATGGGTATGATTGTTAACACTGACAAAACAAAAGTTATGACTATCAAATCCAAGAAGGACACTTACACTAATTTTATGTATGACAATAGTAGCTTGGAGGAAGTGTCTTCCTACAAGTACCTAGGAATTGATATTCATCGCAAGCTCAACTGGAACTATAGCATTGAGAAAAGGATTTATGGGGGATGAAAAGCTTATTTTGGTCTTGAAAATAATTGTAAAATGGCAAACCTCGTAATGTGGGATAGAAATAAGTTCCTCTTTGAAACTTTAGTCACTCCGGTTATCTTATATGCATGTGAGGTTTGGGGTTGTAGCATCTCTAGAGAATCCTGGAGAAGGATTGAGCAAATCCAGAAGCATTTTATAACGTATAACCTCAAAATTAAAAGAAACACACCCTATCATGTTCTCCTTATAGAAGTGGGTCTTTCCCCTATCGAGAGCCTAGCTATGACAAGGCTTCTGTTGTACAAGCACAAACTCAGTAACATAGGAGACCATAGACTTCCTAAGCTAGCTTTAAATTCCAACCAAAACCACCTAAGGCTCAAACGAGGTTGGTATAAAGACACCAAGGCATGGTTAAACCATTTGGAGATCGACGAAAATGTTGCATTGCAAAACATTAATAACATTAAAAATATTGTTACCTCTAAGTTCAAAGAAAAAATGTGGTGTGAGAAATATTTAGCAGCTAAAAGAAAATTAAGATATTATAAGGTCATCAACCCCACCCTAGAAGATCAAAAGTATTTCTCTGTTTTAACTAGCTCAAAGAAGAAAATTAATATAGCCAAGATTAGAGCGAACTCTCATGAGCTCCATAGTGAAACAGGGCATTGGGCAGTTCCTAAAACAACATGGATGGAAAGGTTTTGCCATCTCTGTGAGAATACACACATTGAGGATGAAAATCACTTCCTCTTAGAGTGCCCCGCATACAACCACATTAGATCTCAGTTTCAAAATCTTTGTTGCAATAGTGACCTTCCTAGCCTTTTACGTTGTCAAAATTACAGTGAGTTCGAGAGGCTTCTCTCCAAGCTTTTTGAGCATATAAATAAAATCTTAAATCAAACTAAATAGTTCGTTTCTTTAAGTCCGATAGACCAAAATTTGGTCTCAGTAGACATTAACCATCATCATCATCATATATAGCTTTAGTGAAAATAATTTATGAAAAAATATATAATATATATATTATATATATATATATTATATATATAATATATATATATTATAATATAATATATATATATATATTAATTATGTGTTGAAATTTGATTTATTTTAATGCTTAATAAATTTGAAATTAAAATCAATTTAATTTTTACTTAACAAAACTTAAACCTTCCTTCATGTATTGAAATTAAATTAATATAAAGAAAACCATTATCTATTAATATATGTTTGACCGATTGTTTTTTGTGATTAATTCTGTATTACAAGTATCTAAATATATAAAAAATATACATATCGCTATCTTCAAATAAAATATAATTATTTTATCATTGATTTTCTATATCAAATAGACAACATCTTGGAGTCAAGCCAATAATAATAAACAAATTACCATCACAAAACGGACAACATAATTTCTAATAATTTCCTTCCTTTTGGGTAGCCATTAGTGAATAATTTTTTCCTCCTCGGTCCACCCATCCACTCCTTTCACGAATTCCTAATAATTCCCTTCCTTTTGGGTAGCCATTAGTGAATAATTTTTGGAGTAGTCTACCCAGGCGGTAGAATGGCCTGGTTTCCGTCGCCGCCCGGAAAAACGTCCGGCTCTGGCCGCCGGCCATTCCTCACCCAGCTCCGCCACCCTTCGCGAGCTCCACCCAGCTCCACCACCATCTGCATTTAATGACGACGTCTGACCGGAGTTCCATTGCCGTCTGGCCGCCATTCACACCTCAATTCGAATTTGGGAATTCCATTGCCGTCTTGCCGCCATTCACACCTCAATTCGAATTTGGGAAATTCGAATTAACTGCGGGCTGCATTCGACCGGACACTCTCCCTTCCTTTATTACAACTTTGTCAATTGAATCGAAGGAACCACGATGTTTCTCTTTGTGATCACCTTATTCCACATTGTCAATTGATTTGAGGGATCAGACAGACGCCAAGTTTCTACTGTGTCAAATATGGGAAGTGTATTCGAGTGGAAACTTATTTTCTCATCAGCACAGAATCCGCAGTAATAGGAATCCCCCAATATCTCCAATTTGGAATTCCTCTGCGATTCCCGATCAGAGAGCAGCAACAGCACTGCCGGGAGCGAAATGTCATTCAGGAGCAATTCTGGAACATCAGATGAACATCGTTTCTCCAGGTTTGGATTTCGATCATCTTTATCAGAAATTGAGAGATGGCTGGACAATCAGCTAACGATTTCTACAACCCATCTCATTTCTTTCCTCAGTTCACCTGAAGGGCTTGATATACTGAGACAGATAGCAGACAACCGTTCTCTGTCGTCTCAGATTGTCATCAAATTGGCCAAACTTGTAACCCAGGATGGCATAAGATGTAACGTGGAAAGGTTTGAAACCAATAAAATATACGGAGCATTTCTGGGGTCGGCATTTCTCACGCAGATTCAATCATGGCTCCGATATACTGAGACAGATAGCAGAAAACCGTTCTCTGTCGTCTCAGATTGTAATCAAATTGGCCAAACTTGTAACCCAGGATGGCATAAGATGTAACGTGGAAAGGTTTGAAACCAATAAAATATACGGAGCATTTCTGGGGCCGGCAATTCCTCACGCAGCTCCGCCACCCTTCGTGAGCTCCGCCCATGGCGATTCGATCATCAGAGAGCAGGGCTCACAAAGCCTTTTATGATCCTTTTTACATGGCGAGAGAAGGTCCTCAGAAGAATAATGGTGATGAAAGTCCTCGCAAGTTATTTGATGATTTCAGTGTGGCCAACCATGTTCACTTCTTGAAGCCACAGATGGTCTCTGTGAATGTGAGGAGCGTGCTTCAGAGTAACGAGAAGAATTCACAACAACAGAATTTTTGGGGTTCGGCGTTTGGAAAGGATGAAGAAAATCATCAGCCTCAGAAATAACTTTAATGGCGACCTTACAGTCAACTTTATTTCTGCAACCTGCAGGGTTTTGATAGAGTGATTGCTGGTATATATGTGTGTATACTTTTGTTTTTCTTTATATGATACCCAACTCTGTGACTCTAGTAGTATATAATAGTAATGGATTCAACTCTTTGTTTTATGTTATGATGCTCCTCTTCTCTCTTGAGAAAGAAGGAATTTTGGGCCATTAAGCTTTGTAAATTATTTTGAAAATTGTGTGAATACAGGTTAAGGCTTGTAAATTATTTCCACTTTGGTTGAGTAGAGAATTGTTATGCTAATGGGAAATCTTCTTGTATCTTTCTTGAATTGTCTTTGTTGGGAAATAGCCTTACTGAGCTCTTTATTGGTATGGAAATTGTGCGTTCTTTGTCATTCCATCAATAGAGACCCTAATTTGTACTGCAAATTTAAGATTCTTGTTTGGGAAACAAAGGCATAGCTCGAGAGTTTAAGATTGAGAAAGAGCTCTGTAATAGAGACTCTAATTTGCACTACAAATTTAAGATTGTTGTTTGGGAAACAAAGGTGTAACTCAGAGTTTAAGATTCTGAGAGAGCTTTGTTTGGGAAACAAAGGTGTAGCTCAGAGTTTCGGATTCTAAAAGAGCTTTGTATTTGTTGATTAAAAGTTTGAGAAGGAATGGTTTCCCCCTACATGGTGGATTTTCATTAACCCATCGTCCTAAATAATAGGCTTTAAAAAGTTACTCTATTAATAAAACTCAGTTTGATTTAGCAGGCTCAAGTAAATCCTAGTTTGATATAATCAAACCCTATATTATACCCATCTAAAGCCGGGTCTGATATATCAGACCCTATATCAAGCCTAGGTTTAGATGGGTCTCAGTTGGCATTTATTGCAACCGACCCAATGTCCACTGTGACATAAACACATAAAGGAGTTTATGTGCCCTGCCCTTAATGTCCACCCTAGTCTAGAACTGCTTTGAATTGGCTGTTTTCTGATATTTCAGACCCTATATCAAACCTAGGTTTAGATGGGTCTCAGTTGGCATTTATTGCAACCAACCCAATGTCCAGTGTGACATAAATACACAAAGGACTTTATGTGCCTTTAATATCCACCTCAGTCTAGAGCTGCTTTGAATTGGCTGTTTCCCATCACTCAAGTATAGTGAAGGTAAATTGGCATTTTTGCCCCTAAAATCTGGCAACTTTCATGAATATTTTGAATTGCAATTATCATTTTGGATTGATAGATTTGCAGATGGTTCCAACGAAAGCAAACCCAAATAGTCCAAAATATTGAATGCTTAGCCTTCTTCATACCGTGGAATTATTTGATCATCTAACTTCCTTTATTTTATGCAGGGAAAAACTCCTTGGAATCATCTAATAGCGAACTTGACAATTGAGCCTCAACCAGATGACTTCAGAAACCTAGTAAAAGAAATAAGCCAGGAAACATATTAAACCTATCCAGGGCACTAAAGGCAGATAAACTCGGGGCATAAGGTGCATTAAATATGAACACTAATTTGGATTCATCTAAACCTGGGTTTGATATTAAGTCTGATGTATCAAACTGAGATTTAGATGAGTCTGGGCTACTTTAGGAATTTCAAAGAAAGTTAGTGGATGGGTTTGGGTTAGTTTAGAAATTGTGAAGTTCGTTCATAGACTAAAGATTTAAAGCCTATTCTTAAGGACAATGTTCATAATTGGAATGAACGTAGGGGCCTTCAGAAGGGGGTCACTGTACCTTCTCAAAATTTTATTTTGGTATTTCAAATTAACATATCACAAAAGTTGGACGTCTAGTAATTTCACTAAATCTACTTTGGTACTTCATATTATTTTCCACCATTTTACAAGTAACTTGTGACAAGTGCATAACAAGGAAAGTTGGATGGACAAAATCATGTATCTTTGGGGAATCAGGAAAGGATGCTCCATTCAACACATTTATGGATCCCATAACCGGCAAGTATCTTTGGGGAATCGTGAAAGGATGCTTCATTCAACACATTTATGGATCCTAGAACCGGCAAGCAGACATTTTATCAAAGGAAGGTCTTCTATCAGAAACAGGTATCTGGAACATGAAGGTAAGATCTGACGAGGAAACCTTCTCCATCCAGGAGTTCTCCATCCCTGGTACTTAATTTACTTCTTGCTACTCTCTAGGTATGCATTATTATTTTATCCTTTTGCTTTATCTCCTAGAATATGTATGGTATATGAACGGCTGAACTATCTTTGGAACAATATTATATTTCAGAAAATCCTATTTTCATGTGCTGTGCTAAAAGTTTTGTATATGCTAGCTCTGTGACAGCTCAAAACGCTATCATTCTGGGTGGACATCTCATCCAGTCTAGTCTTTGTTTTTGACTCAGTTTTCTCCAGCTTTTTAAAGCTTTATGATGTACTATCTGTTTTCATCATATTGTCTCAATATAATACAATCATGCTTTTTTTGTTCTGAAAAACAAGGAAAGTTGGAACATGTACAAGATGGGAAGTAATCCTACTCCATTCTATTTTAGTATTTCATATTATTTTCAGCAATCTACAGATAAGTTGTGTTTGATGCATCACATGGTTAATGGTCAAGTAATTCCACTTCAGACTATTTTCGTATTTCGTATTGTTTTCGGCAATTTTACAAATAAGTTTTGCCAAGATTATAACAATGTCACAGAGCTAATAGACCACCTTCATCCCAGCTGTCTAATGAACCTTTATTGCCTTTTTAGTTTCTTGCTCTCCTTCAAAGTCTCATTCTTTAAATTTTATGTTTATTCAGTTCCTAAATGTGGTACACTAGTAAGGGCACGTGAAGTTCAGGATTGGCATACAACCCTTTTAGATGTCATGATGAACACCCGATATTTTTTGGTTTACTTCATAGTCACCAAACGTGCCAAGGCATCCATGAAGAAACTAATTTTCCTCATATGGTTCCCTAACATTGTGACAGAGTTAGGCATGTAGTTAAACAAATTTACTTATGTGTTTGTCAATCTGTAAAAATACTTTTTAGAGTAGTACTAGCTTGTCAAAAGTGAAAACACTTGTGATGTTATATGACAAATGGCATTTCTGTCACAAATAAAGCATATGCATGAATCATGTTTTGCTTAGACAATGCTCTGTTAGTCTAGGGTTATGTGGTTTTTGGTGTATGGACAGTCGGTAAGGATAAATATTTTTAGAGTTTGCAAGCAATTCCAATAAAGTGGTGATTGCTAGATGTGTTTTTTGTAGAATAGTTGCGAGTATTGAAAGTGTTGCAGTGTAAATGAACACAAATTATCTACTTTTTTGAATTATATGTAATTGAAAAACATATTGAGTATTAGGAAATAGATAATTGTCTACTTGTTTAACATGAATTTATTGTTATTTTATTTGTCAGGTTTTTGAAGTGTAAAAAATGGTGCAAAAGTGGCATCTATGTATTGAGTATCCTGCTTTCCAAATCCAGGTCGAGTAGTTATTAAATTCGTCCTTTACAAGATGGCAACAAATCATTTATTTCATGGAAAGAGAGAAGTGCCTAGAATTACGACAAACAATGAGGTATATTACATTGCCCTTGTTGAAGGGCTAAAAGAGGCAAAACGACATGATGTCAATGATATTGAAGTCTTCACCAACTCGGAGTTGATATGTAATCAGATGAAAGGTATCTATCGGGTTTGGAAGGACAATTTAAAACCTCTTCATAAGGAATCAATAAATTTGATTTTTCAATTTCAACATTTTACCATCAATCGCTCTGCAGATATTGAAAAGATGTCCACTGATATAATGTCCAAAGAATTTTTAAGCACATATGTAGATGTCAAATATGACATAGGATCACCATCCATTGCAACAGAAATCATTGATGACCATCAATATAGATCCCCATTGTGCGAATGGGTTGTTGTTATCATTTTTCTAGGGTCTATCATAGCATGGTTCTTTCACTAAAGAAGAACCTGTTAATGTTTTATTTTTCCCCAACATGCAATGATTACGGTTTATTGTATGGGAGACAAATTTATGGACAAATGTAATATATTCCATGTACATGGACATGTATTTTGAGAAAAGTAACAGGTTCATGGTTTTGTGATTATCATTAATACATTATGGTGTTGTTTGATCCTTCCAAAAACCTTCTCAAATCTTTAATTCTGGCGAGATATTGATATGCTATGTGATTTCTTCGTTGGTTGTTGATCAGTGATGAAAGGTTTATTTACTATGTTTATAAGGAATTTAATCTTAATAACACTAAAATTTCTTAATCACCCAGTCATTCTTCCTGTCTCCACCTTGGATTTCATCCCAATAGTTTTCCCAGATCACAACTCTATTTTGACTTGACTTCTTTGTATTTCAGATCTTGTGCTAATGGATTTATCATGATCGTAAGGACCTAGTCTTTTTAAATCAAAGCAAATCTTGCTCATGCTCAGTGTTTCATAAGTAATGAAATGTCAATATTTCTCCAAGAAATCACATCCATCATGATGGTCTACTATGCTAAATCTCCCATGTGACCACTCCACTTCCTCCAAATATTGCACTAGTTTTTCCTCTACAAAGGGATTCTTAGATAAAAACTAGAAAATATGCAGTTGGTGTTCTGGCTGTTCTTGTAAGAGAGTTAAGAGGATTACTTGCAATTAGTGACAAGAAATAGTACAAGAAACAAACTTCTACATTTTTTTGTCGAGAATAGAAATTAGTTTAGATACTTTTCATTATTTTATAAAATATGGATAAATATAGGGTAGTTTTGGTATTTTGACATTGCTGTAAATTATGTATGAGCTTAAAGAACTTAAATTTTCAAAATTTCGATAAGGATCATAGAGGAATCTTCATAAGCATCACTCTGTTTGTGTGATAAAATAAGCTCTCACATCACAAACACCAAAGAATGCACGTGATTACATTCAATGATACAACTAGTCCTTTCCGAAAAATGTCCAAGCCATGTAGTTTCGAAGATCGTAAATGTTTAAACAAGATGGCAAAAGTTTATTAAAGAACTTCAAAAATATAATTCTGACTTTGTTATTGTCAAATTAGATTTCCATTCAAAATAGAAAATTCAGGTATTGTTGAAAGTAATCAAATCCTCTCTGCAATCTTTAGAAACCTGAAAATCAATTTGTCTAACACTGTCCATATTGTTAACAATTTTAATATGATGTGATAGTTATCAGATCTTATGTTTTACAAGATACCAAAAGTTTCAAGACAGGATTAAGAAAGTGCATCATATATGGCTTCTATTTATATTTCAACCATTCTTCTCATAATAAGGAATGAAAACAATTAAGAGAGAGAAAAGCAAGAAGAATCATGGGCAACACTAATTTTGTTCTTCATTCTCAAACTATTAGTGAGAAAGTGAAACTAATGGTGAACAAAAGCCATAAGCATTATGGGTAACACAAATTCTTCCATCATGATCTAAGCGATATAAATATTAACACCACAAGCATGATTAATGATAAAACCGTTTCAATGATAGTCCAAGCCATAGAAAGTTAATTACTATTTCAGAGAAGACATCACCATGCACTTCATTCATGCAATGATTGCATAGAAAACACTATCTTACCAGCTTATTACACATGCAAGATTGTATTGCAATCATTAAATATTACAAACTAGTAAACCATCTTATTTCAGATGATTAGAGATCATTCTAACCTCCCTCAAAATTCAGTTTATAGCCAAAAACTTACCTTTAAAAAATATGACAGATATGACAATCATATACATTATGATTGCAGAACATGATGACGATATTCAGCTAGAGCCCATATGGGGAAGATATTATGATATGCAACATAAACCATCACAAAGAAGCATTAAGGAAGGCTTAGCAGACCTGAAAGACCCATAAAGAGAGGTATGAAGATATGAAATGGTACAAAATATGAATAAACTTGTCAATAAAGGGGAGTGCTCAATACAATGCAAACTATCAATATAAGTTAATGATGTGATACTTTTATACAAATGAGATAATGCAAAAATATTTCCCCAGGTAAACATTAAGGGGTGATGTTAGAATTACTTGTACATAGATACCTCTCTACTTGCAATTGGTAAATGGAAAATCAGGTAATTGACAACACATAAGATTGAAAATAGGTTTTACTAATAAGGGAACAATTTTCTTTGTTACCAGTTCAACACAAAATGAACTAAAAATAGCAAAATGTTCAAAAACATCTAAAAATAACATAGGTTCATGGCTCTGCAATTATTAACCCGCTGAATCTTCACTCTTTCTTCACAAGTACTCGATTAAACTTCCAAACTAACTACAACTACAAATCAAGTTTAGTTAGCAGTATATTAATGGCCACAAGTTTTCAATATAAATGAAGGCTATATTCCAAAGCTGTAAATATACAAAACTGAATGTAACAATTTTGAAGTTCCTAGTAACAGGCATTCTAATTGGAAGGATATTTCTGCTCAATAGCCACATCACAAGCCATGCTAGAATGAATTAAAGTGACATTTATGCTCTTTGCTGGCAAAATGGGCTGTAATTTTCCCAATTCCTTGCTTATCCATTTAGTGACTTCCTATGGCACATGAAAGTGCTTACATAAGCTACTCCCATGACTTTGAAAAGAAAGTGGATGCTAAAGAATATGATGATGAAGAAGATGTAGGTGACTCCCCTCCATATGTTTTGACAGACTTTGGGAATTCACTTCCTCATGAGAAACATGTGAACTTGTTTCTCTGTTGTGTAGATTTCACTGGAGACCCTGTTGGCGAGCTTTCTTCCATATCAGAGTAGGTATGCATTGTTAAACGTCCATCCAAATAATCTACAATTGGTGAATCTGGTACGTTCAATTTATATAGATCAGAAGCAGCAAGGCCAGATTCACTAGTCCACTCACTAGCACGTCCTCTGCCATTTGCTGTGCTGATATTCTCAGGTTTTGATTCCCATAAAGCACTTTGGCTACGAGGACTCCAAGGAGCATCCAGTTCATATCTTTGGTCCCTTTCAGCTCTCTGCCATTTGAAAATTTTTCAAGCTCTCCACAGCATGCTTTGAATCTCTAGTTTCAACTGGTTCTTATTAGCAAAACAGATCTCACCCTAGAGTGAAAGATGTACCTTTTCCTGGCTATACCTTTTCTGCCTCGTATGGAAATTCCATGGCGTCCACTCGACAAGCAAGGGCCTTTAACTGCTTACTAAGAACAAGTATGGTTTCTGGCACTCTGCAAGCTTCCCCGCAGCCGCAGATATGTCCTTTTCCTGAAATTACAATTAAGTACACGTTACTCCACTGCTATAGGACTTTAACAAACATTATTGCAAGTGTCTAGGCAGAACAGACTGACAAGGGAAGGCTGTAAAACCAACACCTCTTAATAGTTTTTGTTAGGAACTGAAATAGTGTCGGAACTATTATACATTAGTATAACCATAAACTTTCCTTTTGTCGAAAATCAGAACACTAAATGAGATTGAAAATTTATGAAAAAGTAGAGAATTCTCTGTATTGCATGAAAGGGTTCCTCA